>QFEU01002785.1:0-16002 GCA_003316345.1 Tricholoma terreum
AGAGAGGGGGAGGATATTGGCGATGGAGAAGCAGAGGATACGGAAAGAAGCAGAGGAACGGATTAAGCAGGAGGCCGTGAGGATGGAGTGGAGAAGATGGGCGAGGAAGAAGGGGTTCGGGATGGGAGCAGAAGGCAAGATCAGGATTGCAGTTCGGTTGCCGAGTGGTGGGAGAGTGGTCAAGATGTTGGAAGAGACAGCGACTCTGACTGCATTATATTTGTTTGTGGATACACAGCTAATTCCGGAAGAGCTAGCAGTGCAGGATGATCCATCAAGCCCGCCTGAAGAGGGCTATGAAGCTGTTGGGGTAGAAACGGCTATCGAGATGCAAATCGCAGCCGAAGGTGGAAATGTCGATGGGTGGTGGGGTTTTAGATTGGTTCTTGCCTATCCAAGGATGGTAATACCATGGAACAAGGGCACAAGGGTTCGACAGGTGGAAACCTTGAGGGGTGGCGCACAAATTGTTGTTGAGATGCTTGGAACTCCAGGTATGGAGCAAACACTTGGTGGTGTAGATGGAGATGATGGATATCATACTGAGGATAGTGAATGATGCATGCAGTTACCATACTACCTTACACAAACAGTTGGGAACAATGAGATTATTTTTTTCCTGAAGAAAAATAAAGATCATATTTGCAACTGCTGTCAAATTCTTGATGTATTGTTCTACCTGGCAACCCATTTTTGGTGGTGTCACACCCAAAATGGACAATGTGAGATGAAAGCGGTATAGGCCTGACAACTCTGGCCACCATACCTTCTACATACATTATGCACCCATATGAGTTCATTGTTAAGTACTGGGCTAGGCTGAGAGTCCAATCAAGTTTCCGACAGGATTTACAAAAAGGACTTGGCTTCAACTTATAAGAAGTTGTGCCCTTCGTATTGCTTCATGTCCTAACTTCAGAACAGAGATGGGAACTAGAACAGATTTCTGATGAGGAAGTCCAAGAGAGGAAAGGGGTTCCGAGGGGAAAGTCTGAAGACTTGGAACTTAAAGTGTGAGAGAGCTAGGTGTGACTTGGTTGATAGTGCTTTGAGGTCCGGTCTGGTCCGGTTTTTTCACCCTTTCAGGAGAGAACCAGGACCAGACCGGTTCTATATATTTCACAAGAGTACAAAAAACTGAACCGGACCCTACAGGACCAGTCCACTATGGTTAGGGGCAGTTACTGGACCAGTTTTAACCAGTCCAGAACCGACTTCAGTCCTGACCAGTCAAAAGACTGGTCAGGACAGTTATTTACTTGTCTTACTACTTACAACTATACAACACTATGTACTAGCTATTAATTTACTACAACTTACACAATGAATTATATACATACTGAATCAACAAGAAACAAAAAGAAAAGAAACAAAAAGATAAGAAAAGAAAAGAAAAGAAAAATGAAACAGAACAGAATGGGATGAAACGGAACAGAACAAAATGAAATGAAATGAAAAACACCTCACAATCCCACCCATGAGCAGTGGCTTGCAGGGCTTGATGCGGGTGCTAGGCATTGGCATTGGCATTGGCGTTGGTGTTGGTGTCAGCATTGGTGTTGGTGTTGGTGTTGGTGTTGGTGTTGGTGTTGGTGACATTGCGGTTGGCATTGGCATTGTTGGCATTGTTGGTCGTTGTCCTCTTTGTTTCCATCTTCTGACTTTTCCATGTCGTCATTAGGGTGGCCTGTCACTCTTGTTTCCTCATTCCATCTCGTACCCTTGCCAGTGATCCACCCTGCGAGCAGAGGCTCGCAGTGGTGGGTGGCAGGGGTATGTTGTTGAGGGGGCCGTAATGTCATTATTACCAACTTAGAATCTAATGAACAAATTAATTTAATAGTTAGTCTTATAATAACAACAAAAGAAATATAAAAAACTGACTAAGGGCCCAAACGACAATGTCTAGTGTCATTTGGGCCTGTTTTGTTTGTGACATGGCACAGTTGTGGCCAGGTGTTTTGTTGCTGGTGGGGCGTGGGAGCAGTATGCGACGGAAGTGGTGGGGGACATTGGCGTTGGTGGGTGAAGGGTGGTAGGCAATGTTGGTGTTGGTGGGTGAAGGGTGGTAGTCAGTGTTGGTGTTGGTGGGTGAAGGGTGGTAGGCGGCATTGGGGCTCATGGCAATACAGTACAAATAGATATAAACATATTAATGAAACATGTAAACAGCACATACATGAAAGCATGTGACCATGCAAATAGGGACAAATGGTCTGTGCTAATGTTGGAGTATTTAAACAGTTTGCTTTTCACTCTTTTCATTTGGGTACACCCCATTTTTTATTTACAAGATATGGAAATTGTAGTATAGAAATATATATTTGTTATCTGTTTAACTAGGGACTGTAAGTTCGGTCGAGAACTGGTCTAGACTGGTTCTCGATGGTTCTAGTAAGTGTTGAGGAGAATGAGAACCGAGAACCAGACCACTTGATGACCTGGTTGGACTGGGACCGATGGTTCTATAGGACTGGTCATGGTTCGGTTCAGTCCTCAGTCCTTTCCCAGTTTGAAGGACTGGACCTCAAAGCACTAATTGTGCTTGACATCTAGTCAATAGTTTAGTGGTTGCAAAATACTCCAGATTTTTGTGGTCAGTGATGACATCAATTGGAATTCTGCTATCCTCAAAATACTAACACCAATGCTTGAATGCTTCAAAGATTGCAAGTAGTTCCTTGTCATGGGTGTCATAATTGAGTTCCACGGGGTTGAAGGAGCGTGAGTGAAACATGACTGGGTGAATTTCCCCATCGTCAGTATAGACAGAGAATATTGCTGCAAGGGCATAGTCTAAAGCATCTGTTTCGAGCATGATTTTAGCATCTGGTATCCAGTGAGTGAGGACTGGAGCATGCATAAACTCTTCCTTTAACTTCTCGAAAGCCACGCGGCATTTTCTATCAAAGTTCCAAGGGGTGTTTTTCCAGGTAAGGTGGGTTAGCAGTATTGTGATCTCAGAATACCTGAAAATGAATTGGCGGTAGAAATTTGCAAAGCTGAGGAAGGACTGAACATCTTTTACTTTGTGTGGTTCTGGCCAATTGAGGATGGTTTGAACTTTCTCCTGGGACATGAGGAGTCTGTTTGGGCTTAAAATGAAGCCTAAGTATTCCATGGTGTCTTTGTAGAATTCATATTTCTCCACATTAGCATATAGACCATGCTTGTGGAGTCTTCGCAGGACTTCCTTGATGTGTTGCTTGTGCTGAGACATATCATCAGAGTAGATTAGTATGTCATCAAGGCAAACAATGACACAAATGTCGAGGAGGTCACTGAAGATGTCATTCATAAAACGTTGGAAGACTGCGGATGCATTAGAAAGTCCAAAAGACATTACTAGCCATTCAAATGAGTCATAGCGAGTGCAGAAAGTTGTCTTCCATTTCTCTCCATTTGCAATGCGGACAAGATGATAAGCATGACAAAGATCAATTTTAGTGTACAAACAAGCTTTTCGCAGGGTATCAAGGAGACCTGAGATTAGAGGAAGCAGATAGCAAATCTCCTTCGTGATCTTGTTTAGCCCGTGATAATCAATGCAAAGGCATAGGCTCCTATCCTTCTTTTTGACAAAGAGGATTGGAGCTCCATGCAGAGAGTTTGATGGTTTTATGAAGCCACTTCTGACATTTTCATCAATAAATATGTGGAGTGCCTCTAACTCCGATGGAGAAAGAAAGTACATGTGTCCTGGAGGTGGTGCTCCACCTTCCTCCAAGTTGATCTTGAGATCGTAGGGATGGTGTGGGGGTAGGGATTCTGCTTTGCCTTTACTAAAGATGTCAGCAAACTTGTGATAATCTTCTGGAATACTTGAAAGATCAATCAAAGTTTCTGTCAAGGCCACAGATTTTGCAAATGTTCCTTCTTTCAAAAGGGATAGTTGGAAGGCATTGATAAGGTCACCTGCTAGCCTAAGTTTCACATCAGCACACATCGGACACTCAACAGCACCTTCCTTGACCTTCCGCATTGCCCAAACATCATCCAAACACGCTTTCACGTCCCCAATCATTCTCCGACCAACATCGGACTGCCTCTTACATTGTGACTTATTGTACGACTTCGGCTGTGATCGGCCATGTTCCGCCCTCTTCAAACTGATCTTCTGATGGTTATCTACCCCTCTCGAGGTACGTTATCACACTCGTGGCTGCCGTTTTGGATGTAGTTGTGCAGGGACGATGGCATCTTGAGAAGTCATGATGTGCTCTATTTGACGTTCCGAAATTACAACAATAAAACAGCCAGTGCAGCTACTTTTATATATGAAGTTAGGGGACTTGCCCAACAAAGCTCATGCATCCAGCTGGTTAACTGCCTAGGTAGGCAGTTGCCCAAGGCTCTCAGATATATACTACCATAAGACGTAGAACTAGCCAATCATGTGATTTTTGCTAATACATCACATGACATGTGCTTGCACAAAAGTCACATGACTACCAGAATACAAATATATCCAAACATTCATCAAATGGCTTTACAATAAGGTTTGGCTTATGTAAGTATAATTTTCTGGCCTCAAATGTAATTATTATAATTAAATGATGTTTGGCTTGGCATGACATGACATGCTATGCTTAAAATAAAAGGTGGTAGCCCAATAAGGCAATATATGGACTTTAACAAAATTTTGCAAAGTTTTCTATTTGCATTATTTGCATGTGTTATTCTCAGTAAATGGGAGGTTTTGGGTCATGTGATTATAAAATTCTTAATGCCAAGAAAATTGTGAGTACAACCATATCATTTTTTCCAAAAAAAAGAAATTTGAGATTTTGCAAACTCTCCTATAAGTATTGTTTACATATGTTATTCTCAATAAGGAAGCCAGTTCTGATGATACTTGTTTATAGATGTTTTGATGCCAAGACAAATCTGAATCCAACTATATGATTTTTCCCAAAAAGGAAAAGGTCGTGTGACTTTCCCTGAAGTCATGTGATAAATATATACAACCATCACATGACTCACTAGTTCTATGTCTTATAGTGGTATATGTCTGAGAGCCTTGGGCAACTGCCTATCTGGGCAATTAGCCAGCTGGATGCATGAGCTTTGTTGGGCAAGTGTCCTTAAGTGATATATGAAGGTAGCTGCTACAGGTGACAGAGCTTGCTGAGGGCTTGGGTGTTCTGTTCCAAATTTTTCACATTTAGCGGCTCCTGCTTTGCACTCGTCACTAACCTTATGGCTTAAGGAAGGTGGCTCACCTTGCACCCTCCTTCATAGGAAATGCCCACCGCTAGAGCAGGGAAATGCCCTCGCTGGTGGTCATTCTGCTTATCTGTGAATGTGCATTCGTACCACGCAGCTTTGATGCCTGTGGTTGCACCGCTGACAACCTCACCCCAATGTTCCTGGGGCTGGCCTGTTAGGGCGCCGGTGACATGGTTCTCCCAGTCAACGAGGGGGCAAGAGGTTCTGAAAGCAAATTTTGGATAAGAAAGCAAGGTTTTATCAAGAAATAGATGTACCATCTGTCCCAGTCCACTAGCTTTATGCCGAGCTTGGAGCTGAGGAGCTCTTTCAGGGTGTACTCCTTCTTCACCTCCGCAGGCTGTGAGCCAACCCACCCCGAAGAAGCCACAGGGAGGGCCTCCAGGTCCAGGTTGGTTTTCAGAGGAACAGCCTCTATGCACCACCTCACTGTTACGCTCTTGATGTGGGGGCATTTTGGGTTTGCGTCTCCAGCCCTCTTAGACCTCTTCTTCAGCCTTCTCTTCCTCTCTTTGTTTGAGAGGCCATCCCAGCTAGGGGGCAAGCGCTTGTTGTCTCCTTCAGTGGTAGAGGTGCCTTGAAGTTGGTCATTTGTAGGCGGTGGGTCTTCAAGCTCAATGTCATCATCAGAATTATAAGTAAAGCCGGCATCTTCTTTAGTCCGTTGTTGAGTGTCAACCTCGACGAGGTGGTCACAGAGTTGAAATGCGAAATGAGCCTTGATGGGTTCACTGTAGGGTGAGAACGTAGTGCCTGATCAAGTAGTGCCTGTTGTAAGCAAGGTCAGTGATGTATTGAACAGCAGCTAGAAGGGTAGCGAAGGTGAAAGTTTGGAAACACGTTGGGAGCTCAAGAGGCCACTCAGCCCAAGCTGCAGTGGCTGCGAGCACATTCGGTAGCACCAAGGTCGGCCCCACATACTAAGCTGCACAGGCACAGGGCAAATGGCTTTATGGCCATCCCTGAAGGTGGGAGGAGGGAGAAGGAATAAAAAAAAACTCACAGCTTGACATTTGTTTGCATATTACAGGTGGGCACACTGCTTCCTTCAAAAAAAGTGGAACTAAAAGGTTGAGGGCTATATCTGTCAACAAACACACATGAGCAGCACGTGCACGATGCAATCATGCTTTGTAAACCGCATGCTGCATGGCATACTGCTGTCAAACAATGCCTGCTGCTCGGAAAGCAAACAACTGAGGGCTCTACGTGCACAAGGGCACACAATCCATCACCAAAGCAAGCACAGGGTCAAAAAGTGGGCACATCCGCACCCTAATCAACCGCCATGCATCCCCTGCCAACAAGCCATCTGCATCTGCGTTCTTGATAGAAATGGACAACATCATGGATATGCCTCTGATAGACAACAATGGAGATGAGGTTCCTGCCCCATGTGTGTCAGGTATTCAGGTGAAAGCCAAGGCAAAGCGGTATCAGAATTTGGTAGGGCTGCTTGTTACACCATGATTGCCTGCTTACCTTGCTGACGTTTGACTAGGATCATTCTCTGCTGACCTGAATCAGGTATCACGAGGTTTATTTGGATGGGCGCTTGTGTTTGGAGGGCAGAGGGGTTTTTCAGGCATTGGGGTGTGTTGTTTGTGGGGAAATCAACCTGTCTTATAGGTGTCATAATTGCTTTGGTAGCTGAATGCATTGTTGCGATTGCATTTTAGCAGCTCACGCAGATGAGCCACTGCATATTCTTGAGGTAAGCACCTCCTCCCACCCAGCCCCTTTTGAAGGCAGCCCACCAATGCAATGCCCATAGGTTTGGTCTGGAAGCCACTTTCACAAAGCCATGCTTGCTCAGCTCGGTCTTCGAATGCAGCTGGGGCACTCTCGTGGTCAAATCTGCCCATTTGCACGGCCAGGAAACAAGAAGTTTTGCGTCATTCACACAAATGGCATACACCCCATCAACATTGACTTCTGCAGCTGCAATGTCGCATACCCCTCCTTCCAGCAGCTCATAAATGTTGCCTGGTTTCCTGCTATGCCTCTCGAGCCTCAGACTTGTGCAATTCACGTTGTTCTTTGCCAGTTTCACACCATCAACCTCCAGGGGAAACTCTCTGGATATAATTTCTATCAAAGTCTCACTTATTGACCGATGGAGCTGGTCTTCAACCTCCCCCAGTATGTTTTAACTTTGGCCCTTTATCTTTTTCCTAGCTTACCTTTAGCCTTTGCAGGACCGCCTATCTGCCTTCATGCTTATCATCCAGGAATGGCACCACATCAAGTCCACAAAGCGAGTGGGGTGGGGGCACGGCCCTTCTGGTATTGCAGGTACAAAGCCTGGGAAGTTGGCTGTTCCATGCTGAGCTTGCCCCCACCCTGGGGTAAACCTTCCAGAAGGTTGGGAAAGCGAGCTGGCAAAGAAGTCGTATATAGCTATTGCTGTATTCTGATGTTTGTGAAGCTGACCATAGCTGTAGCTGGTTCTATTCACTGATCCTATCGCAAGACACAAACTTTCATCTCAAGGGCCGCATGCGATCATCCAATGCGGTGGACCCTTCTCTTAGCCCAGGGCTTGCTTACTTTGTAAAAAGTGATGAATACCTTGCCCACCTATCAAAGTATGTCGATCAAGAGGAGTACATTTTGCAAGTGGTTTAAAGCTCTCCCCATCGCTGATGAACAGTAGGTTAGCCACTGTGTTGGGTTTGCTGCCCTTTGGCTAGCTAATAGCAAGAAATCAAAGGGCCTTTGTGCTACTGGAGTGGGTTCTGTCACCTGTGTGCTGATGATACTCAATCTGGAAAACCAAACCAAACCTCTAAATGAGTTGTTTGGTATAACACGAGCCAGAGGAAGGGTGCAAGGTGGTCAAATGGCTATCACCAAAACTGTGGAGAAGCAGGGGATGGTGCAAATGATGTACAAAGGTCTTACAAATGGTCTGATGTTGCTAAACAAGAGTCTGATGTTGTTTTGGATAAGCTATGAAGGTCTGATGAAATTCAAAGAATTTCAAAGAATATCGCAAACCGTAGGAAGTTGGAGAATAGTGTGAATAATGTAGAAAGATGATACGAATGGTCCAATGTTGCTAAACAAGAGTCTGATGTTCATTCGGACACACTACAAAGGTCCAATGAAGTTCGAAGAATTTTGAGGAATCTCGCAAACTGTAGGAGATGTTTAATGACAAAGATAGGGATGAGAATATACTAAAATGATCGCAATGATGAGACGATAGAGACAAGGGCGATGAGGGATGCAACGATTGAGAGATACGACAAAATATAAGGAAGTTAGTGATGCTTTCACAAACTTCAGACTAGAATAAGCGCTAAGTTTAGAGCTATGCTCCTTAAACTTAAGCGGAATGGGTGAGGGTTACTATTGTGCAATCCCATTGTTCTCCAGTGACTAGTACAGGAATATATACATCCTACAAAAATATACTAAAAGGGGAAATGAAGGTCATGAGACCAGACATGAGGCTATGAAATATATCTACATCAAAATGAAGACAAAGGACAAGGAACTGGAACTAAAGTGAGGATCAGGGGCTCCAACTGAGTTGAAATGGGACTGTCCTATTGTTGTAGTGCTGTGGAATCGGCCAAATGCGTTGTTGTCTCCTAAAATGCCTATTTCTCCACATGTATATGTCTGAAATGGCTGTCGAAAGGTTCTAAAACACATTGCATGTTGGTACGAATGATGATGAGAGGAGTCCGATCATGATGGTGTGGGTCCGATGTAGTCCGATGAACCTCAAGGTCCACGAAGTCCCATTCGAAGCTGCGATCAAACTGTGATAAATGCAAAATAACTTTGGAGGTCCTAAATAAGCTTTGGAGGTATGAAATGATGTTCGGACTGTACACAGGGGTTCGGAATAGCTTTGCAAAGTGCGAACAAATGGTCCAAAGCACATATTCTGTGGTTACACTGTGAGGCGGCCCTATCAGCGCGCCACAAGATGTTTTGACCTAACGGTACTGGTGACCTTCAGAAGGGCGAGAGGTACATTTACTAGCACTGTTGGGTATGGCATTGCTGAGCACTCAACAGGTATTCGAATATGGACTACATATTCCTCTCAAGCATTTCTGGCATTATGCTACTTTATCTCGTAGTTTCCTAAACATAGCATGCCAATGGTACAAAAGCTTTTGGGCATGCCTCAAGGAAATGCCTGCTTGCTTGCAATTTGCTCGAACACCAGCGATGCAGTACAAGGTACCAAAGTTTCATCTTCCACCACACAACACCATCTGCCATGGACCCTTCTTGTTCAACTATGCCAAGTGGATGGGGTGGACAGATGGTGAGGACATTGAGAGGAACTGGTCCTGGTTGAATGGTGCAGCAGGAAGCACAAGCCAAATGGGCCCTGGTGCTCACCATAATACGCTTGATGATTTCATGGGCTTTTCAAACTTCAAGAAGACAAAGAACCTTGGTGAGCAGCGCCTTATAGCCAATATAACGTTATCCATCTCTTGGTTCACTTAAAGGGTCTAGCCTCCTTCGATGTATGGTGCTTGTGATACTGCAGGCCATCACTCATTGCTGAGTGTTTCACCTTTTCACGGAGGGCTTACGTGAGGAGCACAGTCAGAAGCTGGTTGAATGGGAACAAATGGTGTGGGAGTGGGAGGATGATCATTCAAAGCCAAGCCCATATGCCCTACCAGATACATGTGAGTGCTCCTTGCCTTTGCTTCAAAACCACCTGCCTGATGGTTGAGTACAGCTGTAAGCGTGAACACAGTCCATCGGCAGCTTGCAGCTGAGGAGCATGAGCTGGCTGAACAAGGTGGAGCTCCATCAGATATAAGTCCTGCTAGCTTTGTTGTCTCAGGGTTGGCCATTGAGGATGCACAGTATGAGAGCAGTTTGTTTAATGCTTTCCGTTGCTAACAAAATGTCTCAGGATATCTCTTAGGGTGGGCACTGGCAAAAGAAATAAAACTCCAGCTCAGGAAATGTCACTGCGAGAAAAGTAAACAAATTTATTGAAGAGGATCCAGCGCTTCTGAGAGCTATATGTAAAGGTTTAGTCCTTTACTGAGAGCCTAGTACCACCTCGTCACACACCAACAGAGTATGACCCAAATCTATAGGCAACTATGTAGTGTAAATGACAAGGAATGTACGGCTACATTACATAAGCAAACATCGGACCTATATGGGAGTGGGGGCACCACTCCGAGATATCAATAATCTGTTACACATCCCCTCTTGAGATTGCTACCCAGCAATCTGAAAATATCAAACAAGAATAAGAAATAAGTAAGATATAAGAAAGGGGTATTGGTAGGGCATCAAATGCCCAGGGTGTAAGTTGGAAGGTTATCACCTCCAACAGCATAGCCAGTAATGTGAGGATTTTATCCTCACTCAGTCCACACTTGATAAAGGAAGTGTAACTCCTTGTACTCAACATCCTTCATTGTTCTCCATTGACAGAAGTCGGTCGACCACTGTCAGAGGGATGGTAGAGGAGCGGAATGATGTGGTAGAATCCCTGGATCCAGCACATCGTCCACTGTTATCATCCATCTCCTAGCCTGTACATGAGGGTACCAGAGATAGGCCTAGGGATAACGATGTACCATATGGTGAATGGGTACACAGGTGGTAACACCGAGCAAATCCTTTCTAGATTGAAAGGTGGACTGGAGGAGCTGGGGGGATAATACATCCCACCAACTTCCTCAACTGACCAAGGTCCGAATACTGTATAAACAGATTGGTATACAGTTATATACACATAGCAGACAACACTTATAGTCTGCAGGTATAATCAAGCATTAGAGGAGTGACTCTCAGGTGATATCTCCCTGAGCTCCTCTTCTGACCATTCAGAGACCTCCGAATGAGCAAACTGAAGTGGAGATGATGGTATTGCATCGTCTGGTTGCTGAGGCAATGAGTCTCTCATTGCCCAGACGGTTATGCCCACAGTGGACATCATCAGTAGAAGGAAGATCATCATAATGATGATCACCAATATCATAGACAATGATAGGGATGAGTCAGGATGTGATTCTGACATGGTGGTGGATGGTGGTAAAGTGGGATGATAATTCGCTTCCCACCGTGCACCTTTAAGTCGGATATTAAAAATAAATTTGAACACCGACCGTCACATGGAGTGAGGCGGTGCCCCGTATCCATTTGCCCCTTCAAGATTAATTATCAGAATTAATCTTTCCTGGGTAAGCTTTGAACATGCCCCTTCAGATAGCCTGCAGGGGATTATAGAACCTATGAATATGAATGGAGTCACTTCATTCTAAGGTAAACACCCAATGCGTCTATGGAAGTAGGATGAGGGCTAGTGGCAAATGGTACCCATTTGCTACTATCCAATTCTTGAAGTAAGTAGTGGATCTGTTACATCCACTGTTGGTTACCGAGGGACTCTGAGTCCTTGGTCTCACGTGTATCACGTGCCTGCAGTAGGCACATCTACGGTCTACAGAAATGTGTTCCTCACAAGTCTACCAGGCCACCTCGACACTAGACAGCAAGGTAGCAGCTGGGTGGCAGGCGAATGCCCGCCTTTTGAGCTAGGGGAGCCTCTTCCCCTTGCGTAGGAATTCGTCGTTGAGGAACATATTTCCTCAATTCTCCTCTGGTTCCAAATGGACGTGAAAACGTCCATCTACCCTTCAGAAAGGGTAGATAGGTGAGTGATCCTTTTAAATCACTTCGAGACAACGATGCTCGCATTACGCAGCATCGACTGACGTTTACTATCGAGGGGTTGTGTCTCTTGATGTCCCGTAGGTTTGGGACACAGCATAGCGTGTCCCTTGCCTCCTCGCAAGCGGCACGTCTACAGGGCCGCCTCAACACTAGGCAGCGACCGTGACTGCTGGGTGGCAGGCAAATGCCCACCTTTCAAGCTAGGGGAGCATCTTCCCTTGGCACAGGATTTCATCATCGAGGAACATATTCCTCGACACTCCCCTGGTTGCAGATGGATGCGAAAGTGTCCATCCATTCCTTGGCCTCAACACAAAGGTATGTGATCTGTTAAATCACCTAAACAAGATGATGCACGTGTTACGCAGCATCAACTAATGTTCATCATCGAGGGGTAACCTCCCTCGATGTTCTGTAGCCTTAGGATGTGACGATGCATGTCCGTCACCTCCTGGCAGGTCCAAGAGACCATATCAATGCCATACGACAGCGGTGTGGCCATATGGTGGGTGGATGCCCACCTGTTCGATTTCAGGGACTGTTGTCGAGGAGATGCATTCCTCCGACATCCTGTTTTACGAGGCCTTAACGAAGTTAAGACTCGTTCTTCAAACCAGGAACTGCCAAAATGATTCAGTGTCTGACCATTTTTATGTGTCTGTTTTTCCCACGGTAACCATTAGAGAAGAACTTGGCTCTCTTTTTTTATTTACAAATATTTATTTTAAATGCTTATAGCAAATTTACCCTCATAACTCCTTCAGTTCTACTTGTTCTGAGTTGACATTCTGCCAGGTTAACTAGCCATATATCCTTCTGGTGTTGGCTTCTACCAATATTATCCAAACTTCATTTTTGACAACTTCCTAATATGGACATTACCATATATGTATATCATGCCTCAGTTTTTCTCTGATTAGGTTCATTTAGATACTGATGTGAAAGTATATCATTCCCCAATGATTGGGAGAATGTTTGCTAGTGTTTGGCATTATTTTTATTGTTAACTATAGTGTATCCTTTAGATTTTATCCAATTTCTATAATTTGACTTGCAAATGACAAGTCTGATGTAGGTACACTTATTATTAAACATTATACATTATTTACAGCTATTTGGCAGTATTTCGTTAAGGACTCGTGACTGCCAGAATTGGCCCTCTCCCCCAAGTCTTCTAAATGGGATGATGCACATATTACGTGGCATCAACTGATACTTATCATTGAGGGATAACGTCCCTCGATGCTCTACCAGTCTGGGGTGGTTCGTAACATGATGTGAGTGGTTATCTTCACTCATTGGTTTCATGGGTAATTTCTCTCATGTTTGGCGACTGCAAGGTTTATTGTACCTTGCATCCCTCTCATACCCCTGGGGGGGGTCTGCCCCTTCTGCCTTGCACCACAGCAAGGTATACTTCTTGGGGGGTAGTGGCGAGGATTTCCAGCTCCTCACCACATTGCAAGTAACACTTATTATTAAAAAAATCATTTTAAAGTGTTCTGTTCGACAACTCGAACAGTAATTTTCATAGAAGGCAATCCTTCTATGACTTCGCGACCCTGCTACATGCTCCTCGAGCATATTCTCTCAAAGGTTTATTGACCCTTTGATTGCTCAATTATGTGTGATCTTGACGTCTGGAGGTCGACCCCGTTTCCCTTTCCGGATGAATTTTAATCCATCCTGTACTTGGATTGCGGGGTTTGGGAACACCTCGCTAATGTGATCATACAGTTGACCGAATATTTGGTCCACTGCAAACATTTTATTTTTCGATAATTGGCACGTAACCTGACGTGCCATGTCTTGATATGAGGTTCGAGGATCCTAGTCAGTTGTCCGTGCACCAGTGCACGTATATAGACTTGAACTTGGATCCAACGCCGCAGGACAACAATATTTGTTGTTCTCAATCAATCTACTGTTGAAATCTGGAGGCCGACTTCGTTTTCCTTTACAGATGAAGTCTACCTCATCCATTTCTAGTAAGGCGAGGTCATGGAATACCTCACCAACATAAATACATAGCTGGTCGAATCTTTGATCAGCTTTATCTGAGACTCGTAGAGCCTTATTAGGTTTTTGAAGCTCAGGCGAGCTTACAGTTTCCTGAACGAGAGTAGAGCCACTCTCGTTAGGAAGGTTTTGATGATCCTTGAGTGGATCATATGGTACTACAAGGTCTACCGTGGGCAGACACTTGATACGAGAGGATTCGGGTACCTCCTCTCGTTCTGTGGTATCTTGACATATACTGTTATCGCTCGAGGCTTGGGGGGCCTCGTAAATTACCTGAGGCTCAGGTGAGCTTTCAGGTTTGTGAACAAGAGTGGGGTCACTCTCGTCTGAGGTTCCTCGTTGATCCACAGAAGGATCAGATGGTCCTGTGAGGCCTTTCACAGGCAGATGCTTGATACGAGAGGACCTGGGTACCTCCTGTTCAACGGACAGTGTCACAGGCTGATACTGGTCACTGTCTGCATAGATTGAGGTAGCGAGAGAAGATTTATCTGGGCGAGAGGGAGCTTCTCTCTCGCAACCAACATTCTCAGTCACAAGGGATGGAGGAGAGGGTCTTCTCCTCCACTCGAGACTTGTATCAGTTTTACAACTGAACAACGCAGAATTGTTCATACTGCGTTGCAGGGATCTTGAATGGATAGACGTGAAGGGGGTGAAACTCCCTTCAATTATCTGGGTCTGACGAATCTCAACATTCGAACACTTAGTGGGTTCGACGACACAATTCCGCCAACCCGGAAACATATTATTTTGTTTCAGAGGTTGGACTGTAATCGTGCTAAGATTCTGGTGAAAGGGAGTTTCCCTTTCGCAAACAGCAGTTTCGAGTCCAGGAGAAGGAGGAAGTGTCTCCTCCTTCGAATCATGGTTCTCGTCCAGTAGCTCATGTTGCTTTTTGTCTGCTGAGAAAGATGTCGGACTTGCGGCATCTTTGTGGGAGGAGCTCCTCCTCTCGTTTTTCTCATCGCGATAGGACTTCACAGCCTTACGAAGCATGGTTAAATACACAGGGGTAATCTCCCCCTGTGACGGATTCGGATTGCCCATGTTCTGTTTCAAGAATGTCAATGCTTTCGCATGAGCATGATCTCGAAGTTGGGACTTTCGAGTCTCGCGCGTTACACTGTACTGTACCCAAATGCTCGACTCTTGTTCTTCGAGCAATAGGGGCACTTTCAAAGGATCAATCCTTCGATTAGTGTGTTCTGCATCCGTCGAATTAGATCGTTCCGTAGCCAAAGTTAAACTGGCTACAGTCTTGGGTTTATGAGCTTGTCGAGGAATATCTCCCTCGACCTTTAATGACTTTGACAGCCCATGAGCTGATCGAAGGAGATTTGACTTCTCCTTCTCATTATGCTCATCAAGTATTACAAGCAATAGGCTATAGTAAATGAGCTTCCATACTCGATCATTCGGTCCTGTAGAGACACGAGTTACGTTCGTGGCTCATCGGGCTTCAGTCTTTAAAGATTCTTGTTGCCGTTCGCAAGTAATATGACCGAGCATTTGAGAAACTTCATTTCTCATGCTTCGGTACTTAATTTTGGCATTCATAACTTCAGTAGATAGAGATTGGCTCTCTAACGTAGTTGATCCGAGATTAAATGTGACACCTGATGATGTAGCATCATCGCATCACGTCGCGTTGAGTTTTCGTGGGGGTTCTAAGTGTTCTAGAGCTGTTGCGACGCTCTGAGGGGTATTTCTAATGTTACAGTAGCTTATAGGTTGTGTAGAAGAGCAATCTATTCCCTTCTGAGTCACAGGTGCAAGAGGGATGATATTTCCCTCAGAATGACATGTATTGTAATATGGAGGACCAATGGGTCCTTCTACAGGTACAGAGTAGGTTCTAGAGGACCTAGTAGGAGGTTTAGAAGGGTTGTATGACCCCTTCTGAGTGTCCATGACATGAAGGATGATATCTCCCTCACCAAGGTATGTACTGGGGAAAAGAGGACTAGAGGATCCTCCTACAGATAAGAGAGAGGTTCTAGAGGACATAGGAGACTGGGATAGACTGTAGATAGCTAGGGGAATAGCTATCTTTGCCTTAGAACTGAA
>QFEU01002787.1:0-10738 GCA_003316345.1 Tricholoma terreum
GGCCATTAGAGGACGAGACAAACCCCTGCTTGTGTTTGAGGCAGCAGGGGGTGGTAGTGGCTGTAAGAGGACAAGATGAACCCCCTTGCATTTGAGGTGACAGAGGGGGGGTGGTGGCTGTTGGTGGATGAGACAAACCCCCCGCTCACATTTGAGGCAACAGGGGGGTGGTGGTGGTGGTTGGTGGATGAGACAAGCCCCCTCCTCATGTTTGAGGCGACGGAGGGGGGGTGGTGGCTGTTAGTGGATGAGGTGAAGCCCCTCCTTGCATTTGAGGTGACAGAGGGGGGGGTGGTAGCTGATGCCTAGAATGAAACAAGACACCCCTCTGCTTGCGTTTGGAGTGAGCAAGGGAGTGGTGGTAGCTGTAGTCGCCAAGAAAGTCAAGAATCCCTCCACTTGCGTTTGCAGCAAGGGGTGGTCACTGGTGGTGGTTGTCACCCAGAAAAAAATATAAAAGTGGTGCCATGAGTGAATCAACAAGGTCACATGATTACTCACCTGACTGGAACTTCGGTATCTGGATATCCATAAACCCATGTGATAAGGGTACGGTGTTGCACAGGTACAGCAATCTGGAACCTGTACCCATACCTGAGCATACCTGTGACCACATTATCATGGTGTTACCCATACCCCTGCCCTGCCTTAATCCCACACATGCTTGATGTGTAAGAGTGTCTCTTACATCATCTGTCCTAGTATCACATGTCAGTCAAGTATCACATGTTATTCTGGTAGTATATAGTCTACACTTCGAGTACTTGTACTGCATCTTAGTTGTTCCCCCCAAATATACTAAATTCCTAACATGTTCCTGTCCCCCTGAGTGTTGGAAGCTCTGGCTTCCTTCCATGATGATGTTCATATCCAGGCTTGATGGTGGCCATGACAGTTGCCGAAGTCATTTAGTGTTGAACCATGCCTGTGCCACTTTAGACTTGTGCTTTGGATTGTTGTCTTGTTGGAAAATAATGCTTGAATTTCCTGTTCTATGAAGGCCAAGGTCCTTCAGACCCCTGACAAGCTGCTTGTCAAGTATTTTGATGTAATCTGGCCCACACATAATACCATCAATCTGATGAATCCACCCCGTACCCTTCTCCGAGATGCACCCCCATACCATGATATTCCCAGCACCATGTTTGATTGTTTTCTTCACGTAATGATCATTGTATGACTGTCCAGCCTTCATCCAGCAATATTGGTGGCCATCTGACTTGAAGAGCATGAATTTTGACTCATCCAAAAAAATCACATGCTCCCAGTCCTCAACAGTCCATGACATGTGAGCCATTGCCCACAGCCTGCACTTTTCTTTGTTGGCCACAGTAAGGTAGGGCTTTGAATTCCAAACACAGCAGATCAGCCCCAGTTCCTTCAAGTGCTGGCTGATGGTCTTGGAAGAAAACCCTGGGAACTGCTTTTTCTGGAGTTCTGTGACATTGGCCACCTCAGTCCAGGCAAGGGCACAAGCTGCCACACATGCATCACGCTCTTCAAACTTTTGCAGCCAACCTGTTTTAGGATTTACATGATAGAAATTGGCAGATTTCTTGAAACGGTGATGATTCAGGTCACAGTAGTGCAGTGGATGCCTATTGCACAGGATATGTCAGAATGAGGAATGCCCTGCCTCTCCCAGGTGACAATACAAGCAACTTTGGTAGGGGATGTGTAGACCATAGTGTAGTAATCAAAAGCGAGTCAGCAGCAGAGGTGGATTTATGATTGGGGGGGGGGGGTGGTATTGTGGTCTCAAGCTTAAATCACCTGGGGACATACTAGTAGTAAGTATTGCACATGGTTTTTTGCATTGCTTTAATATTTTTTCAACAAGGTCAGCTCAGGGCTTTATCACTACTACCTATTATGCTGTGGTACCCATGGGCATGCCAGAAACATATTTCATTCAGTATTATAGCTGTCTTGCATTATCTGTGATCATTATATTACTATATCAGGAATGTGTGCAATACTTATATCAGCCACTACAATAAGTATCTGAATCTAATCTTTTATAATTCATTTCACAATGTATTGTAAATAAGGTCTATGATGTTCTCTGACTTGTGTATATGAATGTTGGTTCCCATGAGATGTAGAATTCGGATAGCTCACCAAGGTCATTGCAATTATAATGGAGCCAATTGTGACATGAAACAGAATTTTGGATGTTCCACTGAATGTCTAGATACTGCTGTAGAATCAGGTTGTTTGTCTTCAGAGCCCCTGACATTCTGAATCACAGACTGGAAATTCAGTCCAATGAATTCATGAGTGGTCTCCAACATCAGGTGTTTGAAAATATTCCAAAATAGCTTTATAATGTAAAAAAAGCAGTAGAATAACAATATTTTGTCGAATTATTGGGAACAGTTTTATAGAGGAAGATAAACATAGGGTTGGTTGCTCAATCAGTGCATGACTCTCATTGTTTGCAGTGATCTGAATGCCACAAACATTGTAAGACTATGTATTGCTGAAGACAGTGTCAAAGTTGTTTTCTCAAGGGTTGGAAATCTGTCAGAAATGTGCAGTTTTTCTGAAGGATAAAACAAACAGGACTTGGCTTCAACTTATAAGAAGTTGTGCCTTTCCCTTGACTCTGGGGTTGTCCCTGATTTCAAGTGTCAGAAGAAATGTGTGGGAAAACATCAGGTTTCCAAGGCAAGAGCATGCAGCCAGAATGGAGGAAGTTGGAAAGGAGTGTTGTCAAGACCTTGGTCAAGACTTGGTCAGATTTGAGGTATTACTTTAATCAATATTCAAACTAGAGAAGCCCCACCTAATGTGAGAGCTTATATACTAAGTATAAAGAGTTCCATAATGATCTAGAGTATACTACAGTACTGACTTAGTCATTCTTTAGGTAGTAACACAGTGAAGATGTGGATTCCCCAAAGCCTAGAAATTTCTATCAAATTCCTTTTCCCCAAGTTGAATTGCACTGCATTGCTGTGCAGGCTGTGCATTCCAAATGTGTTTCTTGACTTGTGTGTTTGCTCCATTTGGGTTTGCCATGGGAATGCTGATACATTTGTGCAGCTAAGGATCGGGGCATGACAGGTGGTGGATCAACTCACCATGTCCACAAAATCCTGTGTAGCTAGTTTATGCTAGGTGACATTGCTGAAGTGCCTGAAATGCATAACATTGATTGCCCAGTGTGGTGTTCACAAGCACCAAATATATTGCACAACTTGATAAGAGATCTAATCACAGTGAACCTTTCTGCTGTCCGCCAATGCCAATGTTTTGGAGCTGGCTCATTTCACATGATTGACTGCCATTATATGTGTTTGGTGGCTTGACACAGTGATATTTCTGAATATCATTTCATGTTCCACAAAGACTTTGAAGTTTCCTCCAGCATCAAAAAATGTCAGACAGAGGGGGTTTATATAACAAGATGGAACTACTGTAGTTAGTTTTCTGGCCATGTTCTCCTTGATGCCAACTTTTTCTAGTCCTTGTCATAATTGTAACGGTGACAGATGTTGCTCTAATAACAAGGTAGCATCAGAGAGGAAGTGAATGCTTTGTGCTGCATGCCTGTCAACCATGTTATCTTGGTAGCAATTAGCATTGCTAGACAGAATACATATGTAGGGGTGCTTCAATATGGGCAGTATGTCCTTGTTGATTATGGAAGCTGCCGGTATATAACCAGCAATGTTTATTTGTAGCTACAGTTTTACATGTACCTCATCCATGCGCTATAGAAGTTGGTCGCACTTGTACTGCGTGAGGTCTTAGTTCAACACCCCCTGCTTAACAGCACTACACTTTTTTAAGTGTCCAACACTCTTAGCCTGGGACCTAGCCCAGAATACTACACTACCCACTAGGCAACAAAGTTTGATACTAACAGCCACATGTCAACCCATGTGGTAACTGCTGCCAAATCTGGCAGCAAGACAAAGAAGAAGCCTTTAAAGGAAACGACGGCTACAGTGGCCCTGGATAATCTGAGTCCTATAGGTGCTGAGTCAACGAACTGGTGAACACCTGCCACGTCGACAATGAGAGTACTGAGGAGTGCCAGCAAAGTTGCTGGCACATCAACGGGACAAGAAGACTTGGACCGTTTGACACCGATGACAGAAATGGCGTCTATACGAGAGGTAGCTGACAATCTCATCAACGTTACACCACAGCCAACAGCTGTGGGAATTGAGGTCAAAACAGAGGCACTAAGCAGTACCTCTAGAAGGAGCATCACACCTCAATGCTCGTTCCTAGTAGAACCGAGGGAAGCCCAAGGTATGCTCACATCCTCACTGAGTGACAGAGGACGATCCTCTGCTACCAGAAAGAGCTCGCATTTGCGACACCGTCATTCAGATCGCAAATGGCAATCTGAGGAACTACCAGCAACAATACCTGGTATACCGTCAACAATACCCAGCCCAGACACTTCTGGGCTATCAAGTGATACACGTTGTCTATGACGACGTGATAAGGGCAAGGCGCTGGATGAGCCAACGCCAAATGGAGAACATGAAATGTCAATTGGAGAGTCTTTGGACTCTCAAGCAATGGCAGTAATGGGCCTACTCAGTGAGGTAGGCCTACCACCAAATATAGCATCAGGAGAGATGCTAGAAAGGTTGAAGGAAACCTTAGAAGGATGGGAACAAAGATCGAGGGCAGGATTGCCATGATCAGACCACCCAGACAGATGTAAATCCACGCCTGAATTGAGGAAGGGCACGACTCCTTCCAAAGTGTCATCGACATCGACGATGCATACCATGAGGATGGTGAATCAGAGTCTGTCAATGCCTCGACAGTCCAATGAGACCAGCTCAGCAGCTAATGCTCAACACAGAGCATTAGAGCATAGTAGGAAACCTCCTGCTACCAGGGCTGATAATACAACGGAATCAAGAATGAACTCAATTCTATGAACACCATCAGGGTTGGGAAAAGTATTCCCAACCTCACGAGTAGCAAATCAATGCTACCGGAATAGTACCATCAAGGATGGCTATACAACAAATATCCCTGATCAAGGGATATCCATCGATGCGAGTGGACAACCATATGATCATCAACCAGACTGTTCAGAGAGAAGGTCAATTCTGCCCCACCAAGGTGGTGGAGCAACAGAGGGTGATCATGGACCACCTCAAGGACCACCTGGAAATCCTCCAGGAGGCTTGCAAGGAGGAATAGATAGCAATCCTTCCTATCGAGATACAGGATCTGGGGAGGAGGATGAGGAAGAAACAACATCCCCTGACAAAGAAGAGGATGTCGAAGAGCTGTTTACAGCTCTAGTGATGCCTGAGTCTAGGGGAACAGCAATGCTGTCCACCCAAACTGCCCCACCAGTAACGGCTCCAATAAGTGGAGCCGAGAGGACAGGTTCTCACCACAAACATGGTGATCACTCACCAACAAGCATATTGAACACTCGTAGAACCGCTAGAGAGATGCGGTTCATACCTGAGACGAGATTGGGGAATGGTGATCAACTATTCCTGGACCTGTATCAACGGGCCCATACAGTAGAATTAGACTTTTACAGGGATAAGAGTTGACCCAAACATAGTAAATATCTATGTTCTGTACATACCAAGCTTCACCGAATGATCAATGAAAAGTTGGCTGTATTACACGACCACTCAACCAATATGAAAGGAGGGCCATGAGTGCACACCCCACTGTCGTACAATAGTGAAGGAGACACCAAGGTGTATGAAAGGTGGCTTAGCACCTTGCTGAGATGGCTCCACATAAATAAGGTTTGCAGAGCAGAATACGATGAGGAACGTATAGTATATGTTCCTATGTACTTGGAGGGAGACACATTGTCATGGTTTAACGACAATATTGATGGTTTCCACTGTCAACAGGAATACTGGACCTTTAAGGAGGTCATAATGGGATTATATGACTGTTTTTTATTCCGTGCAGCAACGTGCGACGCTTCAGACAAATTCTGGAGCATGACATTCTGAGAAGGAGATGATATCATGTCCTTCTACTATAAGATGGTGCGATACACCACACAAATGGTGAGAGCGCCAGATCGCTACACCTTCAAGTCTCAGTTGATGATGAATATGCCATTGGCAATGTTCAACTTTGTGATTAGCAAAGGATGTTCAGCTGAACATTTGCTAACTGAGACTATTCTCCACTATGCCAAACAGGCAGAGGAGAACGACAGACAGTCCAAACAATGGACTGATCGTAGGTGCACAGGAATGAACGCACATCTAGGGAGGACTACCAAGCCTCCAATGGTACCTACACCAAGGCCCTGTCCTAGTACACAACGAACAACGAGTGAACATCGTTACCAACCAGATGATCAAAACGATCATCCAGCAAGACCATCAAATCATAATGCTGGCTTGAGTTCATGACATCAACCTCCAGCTTCACACCACAGCGAGAGGAAGTGTATGCAAGAGCATACGCATGGTCATGCTAGAGAGCATGATCACCCAGCAGATGATAGTAATCTGCCTGACACATCTAATATGACATGTTACAGATGTGGTGAGAAGGGACACATTGCCAAAGACCCAAAGTGTAAGAACTTCGGGAAGAGTAAACCTGGCATGAAAATGTTCACGGCCCGAGAGATCCTAGACGAGGATGATGACAGAAGGGCCGACGATGGAGTCGTTGACCAAGATAAGGAGCCAGTAGATCATGATGAGGATGATCAGACTCCATGGGACCAATACAACAGTGATGCTGTGGGATCCCAATACAGCTCAGAAGGAGAAGAGGTCGAATTCAACGAATTCGATGATGGTCATTGGGACCATGAAGAGAGAGTAGAGCAGATGTATGCTATGCAAATCAACTCGATAAGTTTACTTGATTTGATCAACAAGTTCGCAGTGTTCAGCAAACCAGACTTCAACAAGCCAATCATCAAGGAATATAATTACTATGATCCTCAGGACAAGGACCAAGATTTTCTGCTGTTGCAGAAAGTCAGCAATTCTGAATCCGAATCTGAACTGCTTCGGAAGGAAAGCTCCAAAGGAGAGTTTCCAATATTAGTGGAGTCTGATGACCCCGAGGAATTGGACAGTGATGATGAGGATATCATCGCTCTAGAGTTCAACGAACTCTTTTCAGCAATGAAAGCAGGAGAGGTAACAAGACCACCTGCAATGAAGCATCCTATTACACTTCATAAGTCGAGTCAAAAGTTGACCCAGCCAATAAGAGACCCAAAGGAGAACCAATGTTTCGTAACATTGGTTGAGATCCACAGACAATCAGCAGTAACACTGCTGGACTCTGGATGTACTACAGATGCAATATCGCCCGAGATCGCGAATGTTGTGAGAATAAATGTGCAAGAGCTGACAGAGCAAGTACTATTACAGCTTGGAATGGCAGGGAGCCGATCCAAGATCAACTATGGGGTGAATAGCCAGATAAAGTATGGTCCCATAAAAATGGACCATTACTTCAATGTAATTAACATCAATAGATATGACACCATATTGGGCACTACGTTCATGTGTAAGCACAGCATAGTGCTTGATTTTGAACTTAATCAAGTTTGAAGGAAGAATGAACAACTGTTCGCTCTTGAGGAAGGTGATGACAGTTACCTTATGATACAACTAATGGCCATGAACAAGCATCAGGAGACGCTTGTACCTAACATTGTGGGTAAACTGGGACCCACTACAAACAGTACAGTTGAACCGTCAAAGTTATCTCAAGTAAACGATGGTCACAAAAAGTGACCACCGGCTGCACCTAACAAGGACGCAGATGATGCAGTTGGCAATGTCATTAATAAATGACATGAGGATGGTCAACAGACCGCCCGTGAACCTGAGGAACCAACAGCTCCTTCCCAAGACTGAAAATGGTCTTCTGCAAGTCGATTGAGAACAGTGATAATAGAAGATGAAGATGAGGAAAAACTGCCTCATCTAACCACTGGGTTACTGCAAGTGTATCCAGTAATCATGGATAATTCGGGCACCCTGACTATCGAAGATATTGAATGAATGGTTGATGAAACACCAACCATTGATGCAAGCTCAAGGAGCTCAGCCCAGGCTATGTTAGACCTGGAAGAGGTGGATGAGATAGTCCACGAGTTCACTAGAACTTGATTTCCTCAACTGGCAGCACATGAAGAGCGTTTGCCGCCAACAATATCATGAAGCCATTCATGGACAGAGGAAAGCTTGAACAGGATGAATGACATCCTGTTTGCAGTAATGAATGATCATTCTGTGAAGATGAGCGACACAGGTCCACTCACTGAAGACAATATTCCTTGATTGCGAGAGGAATGGAAGAAGTCATGTCATGACATCATGCAGGGCATGCTGGAACAGCTTCCGCCGCTGAGGGATGTGAATCATCGCATTCCCCTGATTGATGAGAACAAGCAGTATAGGTATCACCTACTGCAATGTGCAGACGCTATGAGACCACAGCTGTCTGAAAAGATAGCACAATATACTTGTGCTAATTGGTGGACGCCATGTCACACAGAGCAGGCTGCCCCTATGCTGTGTATTCCAAAGAAAAATACCACATTGTGTACTGTCATCAATGCTTGAGAGCGCAATGATAACAGGAAAGGATGTGACTCCTCTTCCTGATCAAGATCTAATCTGTCTTGATGTGGCTAGAGTGAAGATTTGCTCTAAGATAGACTTCTCCGATGCATATGAACAGATATGCATCCAACCAGACGATGTACACAAAACATTGTTCACGACGGTGTATGGCACCTTCATCAGTAATGTGATGCAATAGGGTGATTGCAATGCGCTATCGACGTTTCAACAGGCAATAAACCACATATTCCGAGACTTCATTGGAATATTCTTGCATGTGTACTTAGACGATCCATCTGTAGCAGCTACCTTCATGTATCACTTAAGGGTACTTGCCCAACAAAGCTTATGCATCCAGCTGGTTAACTGCCCAGATAGACAGTTGCCCAAGGCTTTCAGACATATACCACTATACAACGTAGAACTAGTGAGTCATGTGATGGTTGTATATTTATCATGTGACTTCAGGGAAAGTCATGTGACCATTTCCTTTTTGGGAAAAATCATATGGTTGGATTCAGATTTGTCTTGGCATCAAAACATCTATAAACAAGTATCATCAGAACTGGCTTCCTTATTGAGAATAACATATGTAAACAATACTTACAGGGGAGTTTGCAAAATCTCAAATTTCCTTTTTTGGAAAAAATGATATGGTTGTACCTGCAATTTTCTTGGCATTAAGAATTTTATAATCACATGACCCAAAACCTCCCATTTACTGAGAATAACACATGCAAATAATGCAAATAGAGAACTTTGTAAAATTTTGTTAAAGTCCATATATTGCCTTATTGGGCTACCACCTTCTATTTTAAGCATAGCATGTCATGTCATGCCAAGTCAAACATCATTTAGTTATAATGATTACATTTGAGGCCAGAAAATTATACTTACATAAGCCAAACCTTATTGTAGAGCCATTTGATGAATGTTTGGATATATTTGTATTCTGATAGTCATGTGACTTTTGTACAAGCACATGTCATGTGATGTATTAGCAAAAATCACGTGATTGGCTAGTTTTACGTCTTATGGTAGTATATATCTGAGAGCCTTGGGCAACTGCCTATCTGGGCAGTTAACCAGCTAGATGCATGAGCTTTGTTGGGCAAGTCCCCTAACTTCATATATAAAAGTAGCTGCACTGGCTGGATGATCTATTCGTCTATAGTAAGACGGTTGATGAACATCAACATCATCTCAAACTCATATTTGACAGAATACAACAACATCAGTTCTACTTGTGCGAAGACAAGTGTAAACTGTTTGCAGACAGAATTGACTGTCTGGGGCATGTAATCGATGAAAAAGGATTACATGCAGATGCCGATAAGATGGCAAAGATTCGCGATTGGCATACACCTCGCAACTATCCCAAGGTGCAACAATTCTTAGAACTTGTACAGTATCTGGCACATTTCTTGCCAGATATATCGGCCTATACAGGACCGATATCAGCGATAGAGAAGAACGGACAACTGTTCTTCTGGACACCATTACACGATAAGTGTTTTCAGATGATTAAAGCCATCTGCTGTAGGACACCTATCCTACGCCCGATAGACCATGATCGGGATGAGCCTATATGGGTCATCTGCGACGCATCTGTCTATGGAGTAGGCACAATGTATGGACAAGGCCCTACTTGGCAAACCTGCAGACCTGCAGGTTTCATGTCCAAGAAGTTCATGGACGCACAATGGAATTACCGTGTGTTCAAGCAGGAAACACTCGCAATACTCGAGGCCCTCCTGAAATGGGAGGACAAATTGATTGGGTATCGAGTTCATGTGGTAACAGACCACCAAGCGCTTGAATTCTTCAAGACACAACTGAGGCTATCTAGCTGTCAGACGAGATGGATGGAATATCTATCTCATTTTGACTCTGACATTAGATATGTCAAAGGAAACTCTAACAAGGTGGCAGATGCCTTGTCAAGGTACTACGAGCATGACTCGTGGGCAGACATAAATCAGAAGGAGGTTGGCGACATGTGTGGCAAAGCTCAGACACTCCCATAGATCATAGGAGACAAGTGGGGAAAAAGAAAAGAAAGAAAAAGGCAATAAGAGGAAGAGGACTTAGCATAGTGAACATCAGATGATGGATAGAATCTTGACGGATCAACCAGATTGTGGGTTTAACAGAAGCAAGATTGTTGCAGA
>QFEU01002790.1:0-11832 GCA_003316345.1 Tricholoma terreum
TTGTTACCTGACCCGATCCCACAACCACCAAGTGTGGAGTGGAACGGACATGTTTGACATGTCTGTTAGTGGACCTGTGTCGACAGGTCCACGCTAGGGTCAGGGCACCACTTAATAGGTGCAAGCACGAGGCTTAATGGTGAGGTGTGACTGATAGTCGACCACTTTTGATAGACGCATGTCGACGTGTCTATCGATATGAGTATATACAGTGTCAATGAACATTGACGCCTGTTTGAACATGGGTAGTGCGTTCACTCCCCCATAGGTGTATCCGTAGGTGTCACCGTAGGTGACGCCGGTTTTTCCTCAGGCGCCAACGGCGCCTCCGCTGGTTCAGTTCTCGCCGACACCTGGTTAGCCCCAGGTGTGGTGTTTTCCAATGCTGCGGCTCGTGTTAAGAAGGTCCTGTTGACCTCCTCAGCGAAGTCGTCTTCGCTTGACTCGTCTGAGTCGGTGGGAACTGGGGGCAAGTCATCGAGGACTTCCCCTTCAGTCGGGCATATGGTAATTCCATAGTATGCCAGATTCCGCTTTGGTCATGGAGCGGAGGGTACGGAGGAAGATTGACTATCTTCCTTGGTGGGTGCAGAAACCTTGGGTTTCCGCACCTTCTTTTTCTTTGGTGGACGGACATGACCTGTCCACCGACCATCAGCAAATCCAGCAGGACCTGGTCCCGCCACTGAAGGGAACGGAGCGACAGAATCTTCTGTCGCTGGATAGTAATCCATCGTCGGTAGTCTCGACAATGAGGATGAGACGGCCGAGCCACGTCTCGGTCTGGATGCGTTCGTCGTCAGCATTGACGACGGACTGACCATTGGCCTTGCCAGTGGTTGTGGTGGGGTGGTTGCCTCCCACCATGCTGGAACCATTACTCGAAGCTCATCCTGAGCTTCGGTACTCGCGTACTGACGAGTACGCTGCAGAACGAGGTGGGCCTCAGCTCTCCTCATGTCGTCATCATCCTGCGAGAAATGGCGGAGTTGTCTCTCTGCCCATATGTGAGCATTGACTACCTCGTCGATGCTGATACCCTGTTGTGCGTAGAATCGCACAACATCGTTGACTGAGGTGTTCTCGGTTGGGTTGGTATATTGGTCCATACTGCGACCGATGGCCACAGAGAGGCCCAATGAGGCCAGTGTCCGTCGATACAGACCTGGCGTAAGTGTGAGCTCAATTGCTTGCATAATGAAAACGGCCTGCCCTCGTTGGTGGCCTTCACCACGGGGCGCTCGCCCTGTGATCAGTAGGTAGCCTCTAATTGAGGCTAATGATATACCTGAGGGATCATGAGTGATTCCTGGTTTGGATAGCAGGTTCTGGGGATATCTCCAGAGCCATCGTGCCCATTCCTCTACGGGCACGTCTTGTCTCAGCATTTCCATCCGAGACGGGTCAGCGGGTCATGTGGTTGCCCACGGTGATCGCTGATCAGGGGGTAACCAATCAGGTAACCTCCACCTTGTCAGTCCCAGAGACTGTAGAGGGGAGCGATTTGTTCCCGCAGAATGTGCGTCCCATGCGAATATCCTCATACTCAGCACGGCGCCCATGTTCCTCTCATCATGGGCACGCTGGATGAGCTCTGTCAGCTCATCCTTGTTAGTAGGCGATATAATTCGCCCAGTCAACCGAGGTTTTGGTCGAGGTGCAGGAGCGGGTGTCCATTGGGCACCCTGAGGTATGGTCGGAATGTTCGATGGCATTGCCATCGGTGGAGCGGGTGGTGGAAGAGGTGGATAGTTTGCCTCTTCAGGCCCAGTCATATCGACATCCTGCTGTGCTGCAGGCCTTGTCGCCGCTGTCTGGGTGTATGAGTTAGAGGCCCGAGCTTCGGGCACCAGTGACGTCCAGCTTGCTGGTGTCGCATTTTGATCGGGTCCATTAC
Organism: Tricholoma terreum; assembly: GCA_003316345.1. Taxonomy (NCBI): domain Eukaryota; kingdom Fungi; phylum Basidiomycota; class Agaricomycetes; order Agaricales; family Tricholomataceae; genus Tricholoma; species Tricholoma terreum. Next base: position 1,898 of record QFEU01002790.1, read on the forward strand.
TGGACTCGAATGAGTGTTGGTGACGCGGGCATTTGCCCGCGCGTCCTCCGTCATAGCTCGAGGTATCCTTGAGCTGCTGCTCCAGTCTGTTGACTTTCCTCTGTAGTCGACAGATCTCCTCTTCCACCTCTGAAAGCTGACGGTCAAAGCTGTCAGCTGTTCTCCTCCAGTACGCATCCTCTTGGATGTGCATTGTTCAATGCTCTCTAGCGTCGGCGTAGTCGGTATCAGCTGATATTTCAGCTAATGATATGTGTGTACCATAATGGGTACACATCTCGCAGCCTTGTGGATGGTGAATGAGCTCCATCCGCTCATTGTACGCCCATCGGGTTAGGTCGCGTGGTGCACGAGCAGATCTGCTCGTGTTAGCTCCGTCTCTCGGAGCTGGACTGTTTCTTGTGCGAGTTTCTCTTCGCGCACTTGGGTCTGGAGATACTCCAGGCGAACACATTTCGCGTTCATCTTGCGACACCGGCATTTTGGTGTCGCCCCATTGTTCCTTCCCCTTTTGAGGACGACTGGTGTTGTCCTCACTCCCCTTGAGTGGTTTACCTTCCAGTGCTGTTGCGGTTTTAGTTTTCCTGCGTGTTGGTACAAAGGAAGTTAGAGTTTTTCTAACTCCGCGTTGTTCGGGTTAAGTGAGCAGTGTACGGCGATCGCCGTCCCCTGTTGACATAATATGTCACTGCTGTGATTACATTTATCTGTTTAACTTAACAGATTATTTGTGTCGGTTCCTTTGTACCGATCGTGCCACCCTTGTGGCAAGTTTTGCCACTCCTTGACGTTCATCAGTGTTAAGTAGTCGTCTAGGGCAGCTAAGTTGTTGCAGTTGTGCAACGGCTCCCAGGTGGAATCTCCTAGATTCTACTTTACCTGGAACTGGATGATCCGGCCCTGCCAACGGTGGCCTGTAATTTCATCCACATACCACTTGGCATTGCTTGGCACGCCGAAGTCGTACAGCTCTGGCGATGTACGACTAGGGAATAGCACATCATCGTTAGCATGATGTGGTCTGAGAAGGTTTACATGGAATCTTCCATGTAAATTCCATTTCGCCAGCTCAGGAGGTAAGTCCAACTCATAGTTGGAGGTGGAAGGATACACTTCCTTCACCTTGTATGGACCGATGAATCGGGGTACCAATTTACTGGCCCGACCCTTTGGCATTGACAAGTTCTTTGTCGATAGATATACGAGCTCTCCTTTTCGTATATCTGGCTCGTCACGTCAATGTTTATCAGCGTGAAATTGTTGGAATACTCTTTCAGCGATCAATGCGTCATGCGCGACTGCCATATTCCTGAGTGCATTCATTGCGAATGTGCATACACCTGGTGGTGCGCGTTCTAAAGCAGGTAGCTGTCGCATATGGGCATGTACCCGTAGTTGAGCTCAAACGGTGCCATCCCTGTGGCCCGATTGATGCTTGAGTTTATTGCAAACTCTGTCAGTGGGCATTTATATACCCAGTCCCGTTGGTCTGGGTTGATGGCTGCACGGAATATCTGTGCAATTGAGCGGTTTACCCACTCGGTAATCCCATCGCTCTGCGGGTGGAACGAAGTAGACATCATCAACTTCGTACCCATCAGTCTGTGTAGTTCATGCCACCACTTCGATGTGAACTTGGCATCTTGGTCCGATACAATCGAGGAGGGTAGACCGTGCAAACGCACGATCGCACGTATATATATGACCGACAGCTGGGATGCTGTGGTCGTGGTGTTCACCGGTACCAAGTGTACCATAGAAGTTAGGCGACAAATAACTACCCAAAGGTAGTTATACCCGTCAACCTCTGGGAATGGGCCTGTAAAGTCCATTCCTATCAATTCCCATGGTCGAGTAGGTATAGGCAAGGGATGTAACTTGCCTGCAGGTGCTTGATATTCACCTTTTGATCGTGCGCAAACTTCGCACGGCGCGCAGAACTTCTCCACGTCTACAAGTAGACGTGGCCACCAATACCACCGACGAGTGTAGTCGGCGGTTTTCTGAGGTCCAAAATGACCTACTATGGTGTGGGCTTGGTCGATAATTCGACCATACAACGTCGATCCTTTCGACGTTGAGGAGGGAATGCATAATACATTTTCTCCCCCTCTATTCGTTGTCCATACGAATTCATCCTTCACTGTGAAGTTAGGATGACTCTCTGGGCGTACGAGTATCTTTCGGAACACTGTGTCCGATTGATACCCTTCTCGCACGTCTTTATCGAATGAGTCTTTAATTGTCATTCATTTGTGAAGGTTTTCTCCCTTCGCGCATGATTCGAATATAGTGGGATCATTGCCTACTATGGAAGGAGGGGCTTCCTGCTTCTCTTCCTCGTTCTGAGTGGCAGCCATTTCGGCCGCAATGACGTCTCGATCCTCGAGACGCTCTCGTAGAGCTGCAAGTTCTACTTGCAACTTGGCGTTGTTGGTACAATGCACTCGGTCTTCAATGACCTTGTCCTTGACTTCCTGGAAACGGTCCCAGGGTAGATTGTCATGCCCCGGGTCAAGGCGTATGTCGGCATTGACGTAGTCGTGCAATTCTGGCACGTCTGCCCACAAGTCATGCTCGTAGTATCTTGACAAGGCGTCTGCCACCTTGTTCGAGTTTCCTTTGACATACCTAATGTCAAAGTCAAAACGAGACAGATATTCCATCCATCTCGTCTGACGGCTAGATAGCCTCAGTTCCGTTGTCACACCTGAAACTGGTTTCAGGTTAAAGTGACAGAGATTTGGCCACATAGCTAACAGATGTCTTAGCCAAGTGACATGGCTCATCTTTTATCTTTTGGGGACCCTTACCCATAATCTGGAAGCAGCTCTCACTTGCCTAGAAGACACTTATGCAGTTCTTACACCTACAACAGCAGAAGGACACAGTTAACCACACATGCCAAGCAGTGGCTCACAGTTGGCTAGCAGTCCACCCAAACAATGAGACAGATTTGTATGCACAGGCATACTCAAGTTTGGCTCATTGCTAGGTCAGGACCCACTTTGTTCTTACATGTTCCACAATGTTCTATCAAGTTCCCAGTGACTCATTCCCAGTGACTCATAGTCTGGTGAGTCAGGACCTACATTGTTCTTACATGTTCCACAATGTTCTATCAAGTTCCCAGTGACTCATAGTCTGTGACTCATTCCAAGTGACTCAGAGTTCATTCCCTGACTCATGATCCAGTGAGTCAGGATCCACCTTGTTCTTACAGGTTCTACTCTGTTCTTTGAGATTCCAGTGACTCAGACTTTCATGAGTCAGGTTTACAGTTTTACTTATTAGGATAGAATCTCCTTATATAGTAGTCCATTGTTCTTAGAGTATAAAAGGAGGAGGTTTTCCTTCTCTAAAAAAGACAAGTTCTTTCTTCCCCAGCTTCCTGACAACAGGTTCTTTCTTACCCCCCCAAGAGTTTAACAGCAAAGTTCTTCTCCAAGTCCTGTTCACCACATTAAGAATCAACTCACCCTGTTCACTGCACCTTAGGAGCCTCTAGCATAGACCTCCTAGAATATCCGTCCATCTGTACAAGACCTAAGATAGGAACCTTGTCCAGCACGTCATACTTACTGCCTTCTGACTTCAGTCCAGCCCCGAGTGGTGTGAACTAGGTCATCGTCATCTGCTTCTGCTTAAGTCTCTGATAGACCTAAGCCTGTTTATAGTCTTCTATCACTGTTGCCGTATCAACAGTCACTGCCATAACCCAAGTCATCCGCTTCTGCTTAAGTCTCCAGATAGACCTAAGCCCGTTTATAGTCTTCCACCACTGTTGCCGTATCAACAGTCACTGCTGTACCACAAATTGTTAGGAGCAAGTGTTCAAACAAATACAACCACTGTACCCACGAACAACCAGGCTAGCCCGTTCTACACATCAAGTTCCGGTGACGCTTGGACACTAAAAACAAACTTTAGTGTGACAGCGTATATCGGGCTTGCGCGACCATTGTCGGACTATTGTAACCATCTTCGTACTCTTCACGCGGCCATCGCGTACCATTACTGGCATCTGTGATAGATGTTCTAACACCTTGCAACCTTCCTCCAGCTTGTGTAGCACTAAACGATCGCATTTAGGTGTTTTGTTTTGTTTTCCTGGCTGAGTATCATCAGCGTTAATCAAGGAAATGTGTGGTGGAGATGTGGATGGGAGATGATTAACTGCAGGTTCGGGTTCAAAGTGCAGAGATGTCACAGGTTTCTGCTCAGGGGGGTTGGCTAGGAGGGTTTCAAATGGATCAGACAGCAATGCTGTTTCTCCAGGAGATGTCGAAGGTGCTTGACCTCTATGTTCAGCGGAATGGAACGAGATGTGGCCTGTAAACCAGTCAAACAACAGATTGTATTGTTTCAGCCAATTATAACCAAGGACTGCTGAACAGGAAGAGTCTAGCGATGTGACATAAATTGGATGACTAGTGTAATACCAGTTGGGAAAAGTATTGGGATTTCTGCTGCTTGTGTAATGATGGAGTTGCAAGTTCCATCAAAAAGTTGGAGTCTGACAGGTGGAACCACAGTGGTCAGGATTTTATGGTTCGAAGCAAAAGTCGTATCAATGAAGCAGTGTGAGGAACCTGAGTCAACAAGGGTTTTGATAGAGAGTGACTGGGAAGGGATCGTAAGGGTGACATAGAGGGATTCAGGATCAGAAAGAGTGGATGTATTGAGTCGGACAAATTTCGCTATGCAGTTAAGATCAACGCAACCCTCAGCCCGTGCAGCTTGTTCCTGAGGATTGCTGACTATTTTTTTGACTCTGTAGAGCTGGACTTTGGCTCTTCAGGTGTCAGCGCAGTAGCATGGGCTTTGCGCCCTTCGACTTTAGGCATTCCTGCACTATATGATCCTTCTCACTGCAATAAAGGCAAAGACCTTCCTTTACGCAGCATTCATGTTCTTCGCTAGTGAGCTTACCATTTTTTGCCCACTTTGTTGGAGTCCCTGAATTTGTCTTTGGAACTCTTTGGGGATGATTTGGGTGAAGCATTGGGTTTCGACAGGTTACCTGAACGAGAAGCGTCAGGTTTGGAGGTATTTGGGTTATTGCCAGATGCAGGTTTAGAGTCCTTCTTGGGAGAAGCCTTACTCTCATGACTGGCTGCTTCCTTCATTATCTAGTAGATTTCATTGGCATCTTGCACCTTCAAGCACAAGGTAGCAAGAGTAGTGGGTTTACCACCATAAAGAACTTTGGTGTGCAAGTGCAATGGAAGTCCATGAAAATAGCATGTGGAAAGTGCAGGCTCATTCCAGTCTAGTTTCAACATGAGTTTTCAAAACTCCACATTGTACTTGACTATGTGCGAATGATCCTTCATCGTCAATTCCATGAGCACCTTCTCAGCATCACCGACTGGATTGTGTGGGCTGAAATTATATTCGAGCTCATTGATGAATGTTGGAAAGTCCCACATACAGTGGGTGCTGTTCGTTGGGTCCATCAACCCTGGCTCAAACCAATTAATTGCTGCTCCCTTCAGATAAGAAAGAACGAATAAAATCTTCTTCTCATTGTTGGAGAACACATGTGGTCGATCTCGGTGATGTAAGTTGCAAGACACTAGGAAGTCTTGCAGTTTGTGTGGGTTGGAACCATCAAAAGTGTCAGGCTCCCAAACTTTAACTTTTTCTGGTTTAGGGGCGGAGTGCGGCTGGCCTAATGTGCTTATGCCAGCAGCAAGGTTTGACATAACTTCGAGGAACCTGTCGTTCCTGCTTCTGGGAGGAGGAACATCCTCAGGTTCTTTATCGCTAGGATCATCATATGGGTCACCGCCACCACCATCATCACCATGATCTGGGTTGGGTGGTTCTTCTGGGTGATCCTCTGTGTTATTGATATATTCTAAGGGTATGGGGGCATAGTTTTCTTCGATGTTTTCTGCTTCCGTATTAACAGAAGCGTCAGTGTTTGCACAGGTTGTGTGCGATGTAGCTCCTTGGTGTGTGCTGATAGATTCAGCACCGGAACCTATTGGTTGACAAACCGATGATGGGTGTGCGGAAGTGCCAAACGTAGTAGCATGTCACACAGGGGTCAGGGAAGATCTATGTTGCACTGAAAGCACAGTGCATTGGGAGTTTCAAGTCGTCCGAGAATGAGTGATTGTCATATTGTCAAATGTATCAAAATGTATGTGCAAGGTGAAAGAAGTCAAGAGAAATGCAAGTTTGAATATACTGTCAAAGTTGTATTCTTGTAGGGTGGAAATCTGTTGGAAACGTGCATATTTTCTGAGGGATAAAACAAATGGGACTTGGCTTCAACTTATAAGAAGTTGTGCCTTTCTCCTTTACTCCAGGTGTCTCTGATTTCTAGAGTCGGATGGGTATGCAGAAATGTGCCAGGTATGCAATGCACGAATGCGCAGCAGGAAGAGAGTTAGAATGAGTAGGAAGTAAGACTTGGACTAAGTCTTGAGTCGAAGACTTTGGTTGGTGACTTCTGTTGATATTCAAACTGGAGAAGCTCCACCTAATGTGAGAGCTTTTATACTAAGTACAAATGGTTCTACAATATCTTAGAGTCTACTTTACTACTGACTTAGTAATGTTATTAGTCAGTAGGTCGGCGAATGCACGGTTTCCCCGAAGCCTAGAATTTTCTACCTTGTTCCTTTTCTCCAAGTTGAATCACACTGCATTGCAGTGCAAGGCTGTGTGTTCCGAATGCATATCTGTCATGTGTGATTTCTCCACTCAGGTTTCCCGTGGGTTTGTGATGCGAATGCGCAGCTAAGGATCAGATCGTGACACCTCCCTCCCTCCTCTCCACTTTACCACCACCACTGTGCATCCACATCCACCACCACCATTCCCATGCCCACTCCCATGACAGCAGGGCCCACCAAGGGGGTGAAAACAGCCCATTTCTGATGCAGCACCAGCCCAAATGACAACTGCACCATTTGGGCCCATGGCAAGTTTCTTTTGTTCTTTTTTTGTTTTGTATTAACTTAACTAACTATTTTGTTTCATTTGTAGGATCTAAACTACTGGGAACAATGAGAGGGGCACTGGGAGACCCACAAAGTGGGATGCCTGCCTAGTAAGCACCACCAAACCCCTCTGCCTGTGCCACACCACTGCCCCCCTAGCCCCTCTGACCTAGGACCTGCCACTGCTAGTGAAGAACAGCCATAGCATAGCCCAATGATGACAGATGGCCCATCACCTGGCACCCCCACATATTATGGGTCAGCATGGGGGTGGGTGCTGGTGCTGGTGCTGGTGCTGGTGCCCTTCTTGTCATTGTACAGCCCTTGTGCATCCACCATCCACCCAACCAGCAGTTGCTCATCAGCATAGGGGTGGGTGCTCCTTTTGTTGTCATCATTGTTGTTCCCATCATCATTGTTGGCCCATCGTCCTTGCTGCCCCTCCCCCTCCCTGTCCCTGTCCCCATCCCTGTCCTCATTCTCATTCTTGTCCTCACCCTCATCATCATTTCTCTTCCTGTTATGCTGCTCCCCTTGTCCACTGGCAGTGGCTTGGCCTGTTGCTTGCAAACATCATCATTGGCTTTTAATACCCATGCACTTTAGTCACCCTACCCAGTGTTGCTCTTAGTAGTATGAATTCAAGAAAAAAACCCTTCTAGGAGCAATGGCAGACTGGCTACCTTGGGTGTCTATCTAGTGTATCTGGCAGCCATGGCAGGCAGGTCTGGCAGATAATCCCAGCTGGCTACCATCTGTAGTGGCAGCCATACCATGCATGGTATATCTGCCAGAGTTCCTGGTAGTAATCCAGATAAAGCATCTGTCACAGAGTGTCTGGGGTCCTCATACAAAAAAAAATAGTCTGTGTGCAGCAGCCACAGGACTTTTATGGTTACTCTATAGTACTACATGTACAATATGCAACTATGATAATATCTGCTAGTACTATATCTGCTTGATGTATCTCAGAGGCAAGATACAATATTAAAAATTAAACACAATAAAAAATTATTTGCATGATGAAATGAATGTGTTAGCAGTAAAACATGCAATTGATGAAATAATAGTGATGGCAGGATATGTTTGGTCACTCAGAAACAAGACATGCAAGTAATAAAAATTATGTGATATTAATCACAGAACCTGCTTAATGAGTGTCTTATAAGCAAGGCATAAAGGAATAATGAGTAATGTCTGAGAAGTAGAACATATGAGATATTAATAGCAGAGTCTGCTTAATAAGTGTATCAGATACAACTTCACATTTCTGTTTAGAGTCACAAAGGTTATTCAATCAAACTAACCAATCCCACATGTGCATTTATCTGTGGAAGCCTTGTGACTCATGATATGGCTATGGGACAATGGGTGTAGGCCAGGAAGGGGGTGCACATTCTCCATCTCCAATGCAAAACAATCTGACCATTCTATAACATGTTATTCTGAATATCATGTTGTTGAGTGATTCTGTAACAATCCAGTAGTTGTGCAAAATGTATTTGATCATATCTCACTCAGTTCTAGACCATTTTTGAAGAACGAAAAGCTCATTATTTATGGGAATATATGTGAGAATATGGTAAAACCACCTCTCATATGAGAAGTCCAGTACCAGCTACAACCAGTTAAAACCAGTCTTTTTCAGTCTTATGACATTTTTCAAGTTCAAAAGACCACAACCAAGACTGCAAAAAACTGGTCCACAAAACCACCATTGGTCCAGTTCTGTTTTGGTCTGTTTTTCAGTCTTATGGACTGGGCCTTGAAACACTAGATACAAGCAAAGCAGCAACTTGAATAAAAATAACTAGTACTTACTAGGCAGTATATTAAGCAACTGGCAGTCTGCCAGTATGGCCTAGGGCATAGTGCACAACTCATCTGGCATATTGCCAGACTTGCCTGGCACTCTCCCTGACCTGTCTGGCACTCTGCCTGACTTGCCTGGCACACTGCCTGACTTGCCTGGCACATTCCCTGATTTGCATGGCACTTGTAGGGGTGCTGCCCGACATGGGCAGTATGTCCTTGTTGATTATGGAAGTTACTGGTATATAACTGGTAATGTTTATTTGTAGACACAGTTTTACATTGTACCTTGTAATCGCACTATAGAAGTTAGTCGCACTTGTACCACATGTGGTCTTAGTTCAACACCCCCTGCTTAACAGCACTACACTTTTTTAAGTGTCCAACACTCTTAGCCTGGGACCTAGCCCAGACTACTACACTACCCACTAGGCAACAAAGTTTGATAACATTGCCACATGTCAACACATGTGGTAACTGCTGCCAAATCTGGCAGCAAGACAAAGAAGAAGCCTGAAAAGGCGACAATGGCTACAGTGGCCCTGGATAATCCGAGGCTTATAGGTGCCGAGTCGATGAACTGGCAAATGCCTGGCATGTCGACAACTAGAGTACTGAGGAGTGCCAGCAAAGCTGATGGCACCTCGACGGGACAAGAAGTCTTGGACCGCTTGACACCGATGGCGGAAATGGTGTCTATATGAGAGGTAGCATGTTACACCACCTCACACTTGCAACACTGTTATTCAGATCGCAAACGGCAATCTGAGGGAATACCAGCACCCATATCTGGTATACCATCAACAATACCCAGCCCAGACACATCTGGACTGTCAAGTGAGACACATTGTCATAGATGATGTGATAAGGGCAAGGTGTTGGATGAGCCAATGCCAAAGAAAGAACATGAAATGTCAGTTGAAGAGTCTTTGGACTCTCAAGCAATGGCAGTAATGGGCCTGCTCAGTGAGGTAGGCCTACCACCAAATGTAGCATCAGGAGAGATGCTCGTAAGGTTAAAAGAAACCTTGGAAGGATGGGAACGACAATCGAGGGCAGGAATACCACAATCAGACTGCCCAGAAAGAAGTAAATCCACGCCTGAGGCACTTAAGTCACCCCCTGACCTGACTACTCTTAGTAGTATACATTTACAAGATAAATGCT
>QFEU01002791.1:0-10272 GCA_003316345.1 Tricholoma terreum
CTTGGTGCACTGACATGTGCTGGCAGGTGTGATGCTCATCATGCTTGCCCTCCTCATTCATGCTCAGTAAAATGAAAAGTCAAGTGATGGTCTGGCTTTAGTTGGGATCTGACTAAATGGTGACTAAAATGTCATTTTTCGAACTATTGCCTGACTTCAGAAATCAGCCGATAGTCAGGGTATGTATGCAGGTGCAGATGTGGTATATGCTATTTATATCCATGTCATACCCTATAGTTGGTTGGTATCTTCGATTGCATGTGCTAGTGGCCAAGATAAATGAAATGTATTTGAACTTCCACAAACTACATCTAGCAGAAGGTATCTACAGTCTGCTTAGACCTGTTGTTGCAGACAACACCAAACTTCCTCATCTTTATAATATGCAAGTACTGCCAACCCTCAGGAGTTTTCTTCAAGCACAATATCAGTGCCTTACGGTACAGACTTGTAGAATGTGGAAAGGGGGGGTGACCAGGTTACAAAGGCTGGCAAAGGGTGAATTGAGAATAGGAGACCTTGATGAAGGTTTTCCAACAACAAGGAGAAATGCTGGAGATGTTGGGTACTGTTGTAAGGGGGTGTGGTGTAGGAAGTGGTTCATGTTCGAGGGACCAGGAGGAATAAGTTTGGCACAAGAGCATAGTGAAATGTTGGGCAGCCTGTGAAGTTATTGAATATTGCAGATTGCAGATTGTGTGCCAAGTTGCACAGTATGCGATGTAGTACTCACTTCGTGTCAATTTGCAATGTTGTAATGACCACAACATGTGTCTGTTATTGTGATTTATTATTCGTTGTTAGGGACTTGACTAAAATGTCATTTTTTAAACTAGTGCATGACCCCAAAGAGACTTTTACCTGACCGGCACATGACTTCGGTCGACTTCTCCATTTTACTAAGATTCATGGATGTTACATCGCTGTGGTTTTGGCATTCAGTTATGTCTGTTACTTTTGCTGTTGGCTGTTAGCACCCATTATCCACCCTGTGAGCAGTAGATCATGCATATAGGGGCAGGTGCATTGCCAATTTCATGTGGAACTGCACTGTGGTAGCTTTGTAGTCCCTAGTTCAGCAACATTAAGGATGTGTGAGTGCTATCACACCGGAGGCATCTGCCAGCTCATGTCAAAACGACATGAGTTCAGTTCATGTCTTCGGTATGTCTCCTGAAGTTTATTTGTATGTCATTGTGATTAGTCAGTACTTGATCTGGTGGAAAATGCCAGAACTTGTTCACATGCTGATTCTTGCATCTTGAACTGATAACCACAACACCATTGGACTCTCCCCATGCCTCGCAAAGTTGTCTGCACTTGTAGTGTCTGTTTTCATTTGACCTATTTGGACTCCCATGGCCAAAATGTCCCTGGCCGGCTTGTCAGTTCACAGATACGAAGAAAGCATGAAACTCAAGATCAACATGATTCTCAGGATGATCCATATCCACTTCCAGTGAGGCCCACCATCACTGATAACAAGTCATACTCTCAGGCCAATAAATGTGTAGATCTTACACAAGGTATGTAAACACTGTTTTTACAGGCACTGAATTGCAATTTAGGCTTCAGATTATAGCTGTTATGCCTGTCATTGATCTATGCTGTCTCATCGTTGCTTGGCTCTCCCTTCAGTCCGGAATCAGTAGAAATACTGCCAATATCCTATTGCACCTGTTCAAGTTCATCATCCTCACCACTCTGAGGCTCATTAAACATGTGCTTGCTGCTGTGGATATCAAGACCTCAGAACTCACAGAATTGCAGATGCCACTGGATATACGGACTGTATATTCCAGATGTCAGCTAGATTCTACAATTGAGCGAATCATTTGCTGCCCCAAGTGCTTCAAGCAATATCCTAATGGTGGTCCATCGCAATGTACCTGGCGTCGCTCTCCAAAGTCCAGGCCTTGTAACACCGATTTATACACACAACATGAAACTTCAGGTGGCCCACAGAGAATTCCTGAGTGCCTCTACACCACTCAGTCATTTGAGTCATGGCTCATATTTTTACTCTCTCGTTCTCAAATTGAGGACCATTTGCATCAGACTTTTGCAAAATCTCAACAGGTGTTCAATCCTGGGCAGAGGATGCATGATATATATGACAGCCCTGCCTGGAGTTCACTCCGCCCTTTCCTTCGGTCACCTTACCACCTTGTTTTTGCATTATACATTGATTGGTTCAATCCTTTGACTAATAAAATTGCAGGTATGTCTGTTAATTTGGGGGTATGGATAAAAATTAACAAATCATTAGGCAAAGTAGTATCATGTGGTGCCATTATTTTATACTGTTTGAATTTGCCCATCTCTATCAGATTTCTTCGTGGAAACACATTAACTATTGGAATGACTTCCTCTCCACATGCACCAACTATTTGGACAATACCACATGTTCTGGAGCCTATCAAGAAGATGATTTTAGACTTAGACCTTCCAGGCAAGGTCTTACCTACAGATTGCAATCCACAGGACACTGCAGTAGCAGCACGACTTACTTCACTGCTTGCGGATTTGCAAGCCATTCACAAAGTGTCTGGATTTGTTTTCCATGCTGGGCTATTCTGTTCCTTCTGTAAATGTCACCACAATGACATTGAGAATCTTGATTACCATCATTGGGAACTATGGCATGGAACTGAAGTCCATGCTCAAGCTCAGGAGTGGTGCAATCTAGCAATCATCAAGGCCAAAACAGCTTTGACTAAAGAAACTGGTGTGCGGTGGACACCACTCCATGATCTTCCTTACTGGGATCCTGTTCAATATGTCATTCTAGGATTTATGCATAATTTCCTTGAAGGAATCCTGCAGTATCATCTTCGAGTTCTATGGGGCATTGGTCGAACTAAGGCTGCAATTAAATTGTTGGCAAACCTTCAACTTGATGATAATGACACTGATGCAGAGACTTCATCCAATTACTCTGAAGATGATAGTGCAAGTCAACACAGCAGCACTTCGGATCTGGCAGAGCATTTGTACAATATGGATGTTGATGATGAAAATGTTTCTACCCCTACCTCCAGTTCTACTCCTACTCCTAGTTCAAATACTGTGCCGCTCCCTTCTGATGACCATGATGAAGATGAAGAAGCAAGCAAGCCATCATGAATCGTAAGTCGCACAAGGAGCTCCACAGGATGCAAAAGCGAGACTTTGTAACTATTGCAGGCCTCAATTGGCCTGCCATTCAAAGAGACCAATATCTTTCTACAATCCAAATGTTTGCTGTTGCAGAGCTGGTTTAGCCTTACCCCCCTTTGGGACACTGGGTTTGCGAAAATGGTCAGATCCAGGCAAAGTGGGAGCACCACATTAAGAGAGGCAAGCAGCCTGACTCTTGGAAGCGCCGGCTCCCCATGATGGAACTTGACCTGAAGAGGCTGGCACATGATGTTGATGAGTTGGAAAGCCAGATCTTTACCTCAAAATCAGGCAGGCCTGCTCTCATCGTCCTCTGAGATTTCTGTCCCGATGATGAGGCCCTCGCATGGGTGGATTCTGTGGTGATGGCCGCCATCCGGGCCCGAAAGAGTGTTAGGATTAGTGAACACTGTGCACACTGCAGCTACATTCTGACGGTTTTCTCTGGGTGGATCTCTCTCCAGTTGGAAGATCCAGGCAAGCTGGTGCAAATTGGGTACTCGGCTGGATCCTGCAGTGCACCTAAGTTTGACTGGGTGAAAAATTTGCTGTCTGTGAAGTGCACCGATGACGAGGTTGAGCAGATGAATGTTGATGCCAGCTCTGCCTGCGCATTTGTTCGGAATCTTATTCGGTGCCAGCTGCCAGAAGAGATCATTTTTGACTTTGAGGATTTTATATCGGCCGCTGGATTAATGCAGATGGATGCACAATCAGCGATGGTAGACTCAGCTGGAAAGCCTGTGTATGCAGTGAATGTTGGAGATGATCAGTTCGAGTTTCACGGCGCTGAGCTGGCCCCTCCCACAGGTGTCTTTGCATCCAATTACTCTAGGTGAGTTGCATGCCAGCAAAACAATTACATTGCTCCAGCAACTTCCAGGGCTATCCATTTTGAAAACCAACCACACAAGTTTGCCATCTCGTTGACATCCGCCTGCATGCATGGTGCCAAGGCTGGTGGACACTTTTACAACTCAAAGAATCCAAGGAGCAGCAAATACACTTGTGGTTTGGGTTCCTTCTGAACCACATGGCATGAGCCTTCAAGATTTCTTGCCAAAAGAGAAGGATCCTGAGTTTTCACAGTGAGGGCTTGCCTTTGTCACATCGCCCTGACTCAAAGCTGTTTGGGAGAAGTACAAGCAAAATATAATTGGGCACAACGAGGCATGGGAAATGCTGTATGGAAATGATGCCCAGGGAGATGAGATCTTTGGGTGATGGAATGGTTGCAATGAATTTCAAAAGGGGTTAGTTTCAGTAGCAGAAATAGAAGCAACATGTAGTTTTGCTCCCTTGCAATATATTCCCACTACTTTAGTAGTGGGTTTTAGTGGTCGATGAAACGCAAGATCATAATAGCCCGATGCAAACCAGCTGATAAATCACCTGATTTAGATTGGTAAGAAATTTGTCTCACTCTTATCATCATGTCCACTGCTCGCATTCTTGGTAAATCAGTACTGGCCATCTTCGACAATGAGGAATCTACTTGCAGAGTTTCTCGGTGCTTTGCTTGTCTGTTAAAGATCCCTGAGTTGACAGAACCGATGCATGCACTAATAAGAACGAAGACAGAACAATTGAAACAGTCACTGAGTCAGTACGTCACCTCCTTCTCACGCCACCATATCCTTCACTAGAGTCACTGCAACAGCCAAGATCAAGTTATTGATTTCCTTTGCTGATGATGGTTTTGGAGATGAAGGGAGTACATCAAGTTGTTTGCACTATGAAAGTAGTGGGCTCTGCCGCTGCTCGCTGGTGCGCTATGTGGTTATTCCTTATAGTCGACTTTTGGGGGCAACAGCTTACATCAGTTGTCTCGAAATGTTCAGGTCAGTATCATGTGGCTGTCTATTATACATCATTGCTAGATGATCTGCCGAAGACATGAGATGAACTCATGTCGTCACGACATGAGCTGGCCAATGTCTCCAGTGTCAACAGGCCATGGGTTCAGAAGTTGCTTACTTGGGTCTCCTGTCTCCCAGGCTGACCCCCTACCTGGCCTTCTAGCCCTAAACAAGAGCTTCAAAGCCATTTATATGAAGAGGAGGGGGTTTATGCAGTATTGCACCCATTGCTAGCATTTGATTAGATGCTAAAAAATCAAAGAAATGATTAGTTGATTGATCAAAAACAAGAAATGATCAAAAAGCTTGCAAATGGCCCAATCAACCATGCCATCAGGGCCCACCTTGCACCTGTTGTCCATCATTATTATCACAGGGGTAATGTGGTATTGTATGCATGCCTCTCTTTTGGTGGTACTGATTATTACCAGTACTTTAGATCTTAGGTATTGAAGAAAAATATTTGAGTAGTTGATAAACCACAGAAATAAACAACACAAACTTGGGGTTCAGAGGGGATCACTGCTGCATCAACCTTCTAAGAAGGGTGCAGTCTTCTTGCAATGAATGCTGGCCCTTTGTCTGCTCCAACCTGCTGCTCTGTTGATATCATGGCATCCTCTATTTCCACCTTGTTCTCTGCCTCACTGCCATAATTGCTGTTGATTCTCAGTCTGCTAGAAGCTGTATTTCCAATAATGGTGTAGTATAAATCCCTAGGCCATCAGGAAAATCCAAGTTTGACTTAAACCTCCTTAAAGTTTCTTAAAATATCCTTATTATGCTTATTGCCTATTAAGTAAAATAAACATGAAGTTAAGCAGAGGACCCTACTTATTTGCTGCTTATTCTCCTTATTTCTCACTTAATTTCCTTATTTTATCCTTAAAACAATTTATTTGGGTAGGTAAAATTATTTTAAGGATAAAATAAGGAAATTAAGTGAGAAATAAGGAGAATAAGCAGCAAATAAGTAGGGTCCTCTGCTTAATTTCATGCTTATTTTACTTAATGGGCAATAAGCATAATAAGAATATTTTAAGGAACTTTAAGGAGGTTTAAGTCAAACTTGGATTTTCCTGATGGCCTATATGTTGAGCTCAGATGGTCACGGCCCAAAAGATGGGACATTCAAACAGACAGATATCATGGCTATAAGGATGGAGATACAAATTTGCCTGAAGAGACAGCATGGATGATTGCCACTTGGCATGGAGGAATTGCCATGCTTTGTCAGACTGTTTTCAGTGGTGGTAGGTGATGCCTGTTACTGGGCACATTGTTGATCTGTCCCTGCATGATTGATGCTAGTTCCTGCCCCTTGCCTTTCTCATGTCCCCTCCTTCATCATCTCCTTGTCATTTCTCATTGCTCTGTAGTCTCATGGCAGCAGTGGATGCTGTTGCACTAGGCAATCTGCCTGTCTCAGTAGTTGTAGTTCTTGTTTGTCACTGTCTGCTCCCACTGTTCATTGCTTCTCCAGTTCCTTTTCTTGTCCCTGTTATTCTTGGGATCATTGCCATTTTCCTGTTGTCTTCATTGTCTCTGGGCTGTTGTCTTTTCCATTGCTCTGTCATTGCTGCCCCCTTCATTGTGTGATGCAGTTGTAAGCATCACCAATTAAGAGTGGCAGCAGGTGCTGAGGTTGTAAGCACTGTTGATGGAGGCAGAGGTGGAGGTGGAGTTGGCCTGGGGTTTCATTCCTGTAATGGTGGCTTGTGCAGTTGGGGATCAGTGGTAATGTGGCTGTTGGACTGATGGGGCACTTACTTGGGGGTAGCCTGCTTGCATGGGCCTCCAGAGCTGCTTTTCCTAGTATTGTGCTAGACAGAAACAAGCCTATTTGGATGGGGAGGAGGGGCTGGACAGGTGATGTGCATTATCATTGCATATCAAAAATGCAACCTAAAAACAGAAAGCAAAAAAAAACTCATTAGTAATTGAAAAAGGACTTGGGGAAAAAACTGACTGCTAGTAGTACTTGTTCTGCTTTGAGGAGCCCTGGGCCCTGAGAGAGGATATGGTGTGAGTTCCAAGTCATACAAGTTGTTTGTTTGGAAATTGTTAGTTAGAGATCATGATGATGATATACTCAAGACTAGTTGCAGTCATAGTAGTTTACCCATCTTCAAATTTCAAGTCCTCATGCACTGTGAGCCCAGTATGGTATGGATTTCAGCCATTTAAATGCTAAAATGTGAATTTCTGAGCATAAATGGCTGAATTAAAGGTGGATGCATTTGGGATGAATTTTCATCCCATATATTTCAGCCATCCAAGGGATGGAGTTCATATGTATTACCTTACAAAATCTTCTTAACCTAATGGGATGAAATATAGGAGATGATTTTAATCCAAGATGAGGGTATGGGTTTTCAACCATCTAACTTATGAATCTTCATCAAGTTGTTCAACAATTTATGGGAGGATATTTCCTGCCTCAAATGTGTGGATTAAAGGATGTATTTTTCAGCCTGAGATAAATTGGAAGTTATGAGGTGCTTTAAGTAGATAAATTTCTTTCATTAAAGATAGTTTCATACTACAACAGGCTGAATTTCATCTGTATGCATTTTGCAAGTCATAAGTGATTGCAGCCCACCCTCAACACATCACATGATGAATGTTGAACATCACGTCACAGCAACATCAACCACCACCTTTGACAACATCACCTCCCTCCCTCTCCCTTTCACCTCACCACCACCACCACCACTGCATACACACCTGCCACCACCACTCTCATGCCCTATTCATCATCACCACCACTTTCAAACAAGCCAATTGGACAGAACATGAGCCCAAATGATGGCAACTGTCATTTGGGCCATAGATAAGTTTTTTGTTTTTGTTTTTTTGTTTTTATCAATTAATTAATTGTATTCAGTTGATTTTTAGATTGTACTCTACTGGTGACAACCAGCAACAATGAAGAACATGTAACACATACCCATGGCCATCAAAACCACCACCTCCCCATTCAAACAGGATGTGAGACTGTCGACATGGGCTAGAAGGGCACAAAGGGATGCCGAGAGACCCCAGAAGGGGGATCCCTGCCAGGTAAGCACCCAGCAACCCCCCATATGCGTGCCACATCACACTGATGCGCTCATATCCCCCCCTTCCCCCCCTAACATGACAGCACCGACCCACCACTCATTTCCACTGCTGCAGGCATCTGCTTGCAGGTTGGGTCAAGTGGATGACAGCAGGCACCAATGATAATGAGGAGTGAGCACCAGGGCCCCACCACAATGAGAAAGGGCTCCAACCCCATGTGCCTGCAACGAATGACAGGCAATGGAGCACCCACCGCCATGCTGACAAGCAACTGCTCATTGGGTGGATGGTGGGTGCACCAGGGTCATATGACGATGATGCCAAACTCCAGCACTGGCAGGGCCAGATGACAACACCAAACACCATGAACAATGACAGGCACCCCCCAACCCCCACCACAGCTATGAACCTGCAAGTCCAATAAATGATGGATGACAAAGCACCCACCACCATGCTGATGAGCAACTGCTCATTGGGTGGATGGTGGGTGCACCAGGGTAATACAATGATGATGCTGAACTCCAGCACCAGCAGGGCCAGATGATGACACCAAACACCATGAACAACGATGGGCACCCCCCAACCACCACTGCAGCTGTCAGCCTGCAAGCCCAACAAATGATGGACAACAAAGCACCCACTGCCATGCCAACAAGCAACTGCTCATTGGATGGATGGTGGGTGCACCAGGGTCATATGATGATAACACCAAACTCCAGCACTGGCAGGGCCAGACAACGACACCAAACACCACAAACAATGGGCATTCCCCAACCTCTACTGCAGCTGTGAGCCTGACAGGGAACAACCCAGCATGCACCCCCAGCCCTGCAAGCCACTGCTCATGGGGTGGATCACAAGTGCTAGCAGCTGATAATGAGGGACAGTGGAACGGGGACAATGACAAATGGGAGATAGGGACACAAGGGCTGAAGGGACGATGGGAATATGATGGGGATGACAGGAATGTTTTAAGTTTTCTTCTTTTGCTTCTTTACTTTAGTGTATGAATGAAGATTGATGAATTATATTCTGTCTGCAATGGTTGAAACCTTACTACTAATGGTATGAAAACTGACCATGAAACTATTCCATCAGTGAAGTGGATGAAAAGCTGCTACTCTTCCACTCCAAAAAAACCCTCAGAAAGTTGATAAAATTCAACCAGGTGGAAGGTTGTAGTTTACCACCTTTAATAAGATGAAAACCATCCAAAAACCATCCCAAGGTATGAAAATTTTGGGGTATGAAATGGGACAAAAGAAGACTGAATTTCATCCCATCACTCATCCCTTACAAGGAGGAAAATACTCCCCTTTTCACTCCTTCAGTGGGGGATTTTCACATGAACTTCTGATGAAAATAATGCCATTTTTGGTGGGTATTGGAGGGTGAAAACTACACTCTAAATGTATTATTTTCCACTTATTTCCCTCATGTAAGTAGATGACAAAATGGATGGATTTACTACTGCAGCAGTCCCGCTGTGATGGCTACTGACCTTTGGATGACATTATCATAATCATGAGGTTGAGTGCATTCATAGGCCCAATTAGTCCTTGCTATGAGTGAATAAAAGTACAGCATGCATGATGATTATAATAATAGGGTCTCAAACTTGAATCTATATAGCATTCCATCTCCACATCTCATCCCTGTGAGGGCTGATGGCTAGATGAACCTTTCTTACCAAGAATATGGCTAGATTTAGTCTTTTTGCTGCTAGATAGTAGAAGGCTTGTGGTAGAGATATTGAGCTTTAGCCAGAGAAAGTGCTTGCAGAGAAGTTACATTAAGCACTTCCATTTTGAGAATTTCCTATATGACCAATAGGGCTGTTGTCATCATCTGAAGTAACTCCTTCCAATGTATGCTCAACGAGAGAGGATTTCATATTATGATTGAGCTGCCTAGCAAATGAGGAATATACATCTATTGAATTGTCAATAA
Organism: Tricholoma terreum; assembly: GCA_003316345.1. Lineage (NCBI taxonomy): Eukaryota > Fungi > Basidiomycota > Agaricomycetes > Agaricales > Tricholomataceae > Tricholoma > Tricholoma terreum. Next base: position 10,032 of record QFEU01002791.1, read on the forward strand.
GCTCTGCTTCTTGTTCATGTCCCTGCTCATGTTCTTTCTTGTGACACAGCATGTTGAGTGAGGATGACATTGATGTCTTTATCATCACCCCTAGGAGGGTTAGCCTCTAAAACATGCTTCCAATTCCTCAGCCAAGCCTGGGACCTGCCTATTGGGCCAGAGTGGCTATGCATTACAACTTCTGAGAACATGAGGACTTACTCTTTCCATCATGTGAGTGTATTGATAACCCACAGATTAC
>QFEU01002793.1:0-15348 GCA_003316345.1 Tricholoma terreum
TGAAATCCTGATCTCGCTATATAATTGTCGGCAGTAGGAGCCACGACAAAGCCACCCGCGTTCTTTCTATCTGCGTTGGCGACAGAGATTAAATTGAAATGGATAGCCTCATTCAAGCAGGTCAAAATTGCTTCACGTCGCAGAGGTTCCGTGCCGTAAAGCGCGGCTGACACAGACATTATATTTATGCGTTCTAATATAGTCGTCGGCGGTCAGGTTGATGTTGGGATCAGCGAGTGTGTGCTGAAAATGAGAAAAGGCTGGATGGAACAGATGAACAGGGAGTCCATGATTTGGACGTCCATTCATGATTGGCCTCGTCTCTTGCTCGTGTTTGAATAGAGGAAACCTCGCAGCAGATGACGGTGTGGGCGCGTCTTTGCCTTGCTGGACTGAAATTGCGTGTCCTGAAAAATGAATAAGCTACCGATTAGATTATGAAGTCGCGGGGTACTAACGTCTCTCCAAATCAGGGAGCGAGTTAACAGGCTGAGAGGGATGTCCGACTACTGGTAGGGAGAAACAAGGGAGGGACGGGGGACGGAGAGAATGACCGTGTCAACAAGGAGCAAACCACGGGGAGGACGAATGTGAAGAACAAAAGGGGAAGTGGGGGGGTGAAATGAGGGAGCATAATTCAGGGAAATAAGCGACATAAAAGGATGACGAGAATAATACTCACGGATGGGCGGAAGTTGCACGACGATATGGAGGTGCTTGCGAGGGGGTGACGAGAAGCGTTCCGACAATTTGTCGAAAGGGTTTAATTCAACGCAGCCTGCCATATCCTGCAGCCTTGGTACATGTCCTAGCTTCACGCCGAGTTCAGAAGAAGGAATGGGTGGGGATAGCTTCCCGAACGTCAGATCTCGTAATCGACACATGCCAGGAAGACGCGCTCACCTTCCATATATCGAGCCTGTCGGCGTCGATGCCAACCAATGCATGTTCATTCTGCGCCTTTATCGCTTTCGTCAGGTCACCCACCGTCTCGCTCTTTGGTATGTTAACCGGGAAAGGCTTGCCGGGTTTGTTGAGAATCCAACACCAGAGTTTCAATTTGTCATCTGAGCCAATGGTTGCGGGAGTTTTACTGGTCTGACTGCTGATTGCTTACCGGTCTTGGATAGATCAGACAGATTGGAATCCGCTAACCAAGTTGAAGCGATTGTGGTTGGGGCTGATTAAGGAGGGCAAGTAGACAGCAGGTTATGAAGGTGATCAAGAACGCAAGGTGGCGGGAGCGAATACGTAACAACAGAGAGGAAACAAGAGCGAGGGGTATTGCGAGGAAAAATCAACTGAAAGCGGACTCGCGGTCAGGAGTCTGTAGATCCTGCACGACGAACTTGATTTCTTCAGAAGACCGATCCAAGGACTTGTAGAAACGCTGAAGTTCTTGTTCGTTGGTGAGAGTAACTGGATCTCTGGCTTTGTCGAAGAAAGCGACACCGACGTCCTTCAGTGGAATGTTAAACAGTTGGGCAATTTTCGAGGCAAGATCTCCCCAGCTTGGCTGCGCATCGAAATCTGCAAGTCTAGCCGGGGCGTTGGCCCTCCTGAGTTTGAATGGACCGAGAGGCATGTCCGATAGGAGACGAGCAACAGATCACGTCCTCATAGTGTGCAATCATCCTTCAAGTCCTTGCTCACTTTATTGCCTATGGCTCCACTATTTAGTTCCAATCGAAGTCGCCATATCAGTGGAAGCTCCACCTTTCTATTCTTAATGCGGCTGACGATACCAGGGAAGCGCCTTGGTACGCTGCTTGGGATCTTGTGTTGCGAGATCAAATCTTCGCGAACAAGTATCCGCAATTTCCAGTACCTAGACATGTCGACACCTATCATCTTGCAGACAATATCATTGACGATGAGGGAGACAATGATGATGATAAAGATGACGGCGGGGGAAGTTGCTTGGCAGATCGCAGAATCCGAGATTGTTGATGTCGCAGGTGAAGCGCAAAACATAGTGGAGCGTCGATTACCTTTCCTCCATGGAGCTGGATATCTGAACGTCTCGTTCAGCTCTCATGAGAACTTTCCGTACAATCGACCTTCAGCATTCGAGGCAATACGTGAAGAATTTTCTTTGCAGACCACTGGGCCAAAGCGAGGAGGATGGTTGGGGGATAAAGGTGAACCGATTATTTCCTTGTCTGAAAAGGAACACGATGAGTATGTGGCGAATTTGAGGACCAGAATTTGGGGGAGGAACCTGTCAGTGTTGGGGATCGAACAAGTTTCACTGTCTTCTTAGCCTAAATTCTCCTGTCGTGATACACTAGCATTACCTTGGTAAGGTTCTGAACTTCGTGTGTAAATGCTAACAAGCACTATGTTAAAACCGGCGCGTCGGATATCGTGGTTGACCGTGACGAAGACAACGCCATAGTATTCCGTCCCCTGTACTGATTTGGCGGAAACACTTGCCTCCAGCATAGTCGGCCGTCGGTCCTAAGCCTCTGACTTCAAGCATCTCACTGCCCCCACTCTCCCTACCGCTCCGCTGCATTCGACACGCTGTTGCTCTAGCCTCTGCTCATCCTTCCTCCTTCCCAGGAATGGATACTTGTTGAATTCGAGAATTAAAACCGAAGTCGAAGCTACGCCACCCATTCGAGGTTGGGGAAACCCTCGACAGGATAAATTGTAGGGTTTTCTTCTCCGATCCACGCAGGATCATGAGTTTCATATATGGATCTGCATCACGACGAATAGTCAGCGTTTGTCCGAAATACGATGAAGACAAAATCTCACCTGTCGCTCGACAACTACTCGCATGTATGAAGCCATCCCTTACTATCCACAGTCTCCCGAACCTACGGTCGCATCCCTATGTCCATGACCCACCCTCGAGGAATGTCAGACTAAATCGGGATCGACACATTGGTCGTTCGACGTGGTCGGATATTGGCCGAGGAACAGCGAAACGTTGGAAGGCCGATGAAAGAGGATTGTGTAAAGTAACTAACCCGGTTCGAAGCCGACAATCTCCTAGGCGTAACCAAACTTGAATCTCGACGTTGATCGTGAATAGACCGGCGGCCACCCTATCCAGATACCATCCCTGGAGGGGGTTCATGGTTCGTGGGGTTTGAGGACAAGGAAAATCGAAAGGAGGCGAAATATCCCTATCCATGTGCAACCTGTGTTAGGTTCCGGGAGACCTTGATTCAGGAAGACTTCAACTTCGTGGGGCGGTCGTCAAAAATTGGGCCTTCATCAATGGGAGCCACAGAAAATGTTCGTAGACGTAAGTGTAGGCGGTGTGGTGTCGACATCTGTACATGGGGAAAGTCAAGGGTTTCGGTGATGACGAATTTCCCTGACTTACCACGGCCCAGCTGAGAATCGCATAATTCGATTGGCATTGCCCGACAAAAGCCAACCACGATATTGAGTCCGAGTCAACAAGATCATAGTTTGTGGAGACACGTTGTTATCTTTCAGCGAAGAAGCTGCATTTTTCCGATTCACTGGGCGACCGAGAGTCTCGGACACAATCATCAACATGATGGTGATTTTACAGATTTGACAACCACGTGTTCACTTTCTTGAGCGTCAGCATGGGCACCGAAGATCGCAAGAAAGAAGTAAGCATAGGATTGCACTTGCATGCTCACGATTCAAATCTGCAAAGATTCATCGACACTCGGAGTTGAAATCATATATCTTTTGATCTGCAACTGTCAACATGGAGCAGGCGTCACCGAACATCAGCGTTTCAGGTTCCCACCATGGCCAGTTCTCACACAAGATTCCAACTGTTAATGTCACCAAAATTGAGTCATTTGGACCCATGGGCATATCCATCAAAGTTTTTGGGTGGCTTTTTCCTTGTGTGGAAGCTTTGGTAACCTAAATTATCCTTATCTAATGTTACTACTCGTAGTATTTAATCTTTCCTTGACAGATCCTGATCACAGCTTGGAACCAAATTCCGGTGCTATATGTACGTTTCGCTAATTTGTAATACCTTGCTGCCGGTCTACTGTTGTACTCCCCTACGCCGTGAAGAGCCCCGGGTCTCTTCCGAATCAGACAACCATGTCGGGCGATAATGCTGCTGAAAACGAGTTTGAACTCATGGCCGCAGCGCATGACAACGACTCGGAGGGAGCAAAGAGAAGGAGCAATCTCATCGACGACGAAATAAAGGTGGGTGTCTTGTTATGGTTCCGACATTTCTAAGTGCAGGAGACCTGATCATTGTTGTACTGAGGCAGAAAGAATACATGCGACGAAAGGACGCACGTAATAGAGAAGTCAGAGGCAAGCCGCAGACCGCGATTCTTCCTTTTGAATATTTGCTTAACATATCTACAGTAATGTTGCTTGGGCAAGCAGAGTCTGGCAAGTGGCTGGTTTAGGCTTCTCTATGGTATCAAATCTCATTACTCCTCCTTCAGGCAAATCGACACTTCAGAAACAATTCCAGCTCTACTATGCTTCCACGACTCTGGACTACGAGCGTCCTTCCTGGCGTCCTGTCGTCTACTTCAACATTATCAAGGCCATCCGTATGATCCTTGACGAACTAGATTATGAGTTCTCTCGCGCACGCACCCAGGCAAACGAATCCCTCTCAGCTGTGATTGAAGAAGTCGCTATAGACCCCCCGAATGAGGTAAAGCAATGGTCAAGCGAAGTTGAGAATGCAGTCGGACAACTTCGAATAAAACTCCTGCCGTTGGTGGCAATCGAAGATACGCTAGCATCTGAATTAAGCGGCGGCGTCTCGATTTCTGGAGGGAGAACTGGGGCATTTGTTCGTTCAGGATGGCAGGCTTTGGTTACACCCAGCTGGGCCATTTCGGACAACCGACCAACTGTGCGGCAAACGTCAGAAATCATCAACTTGACTGCGAAGACACTGAATACGTCGATGGATGCTATCAAATCCTTGTGGGAACACCACTCCGTGAAACATCTCTTGGATATACGGCAGCTAAAGCTTGACGAGTCAGCGAATTTGTAAGTATCTTGTTTTGGTGGTGCTTGTCTTCACTTCTCATGATCTCAGTTTTCTTTCCAATGTGACCCGAGTAGCGAAACCAGACTATGTGCCAACAAATGGTTCAGTGTCTCTCACTGATTTTCGTACAAGTCGGGCCTGACGCCCTATCCTTATCAGACGACATTCTCAACGTCCGCCTGCAAACACTCGGAGTCATGGAACACACGTTTCCGATCAACATGGGGGGTGTTACGTATGACTGGAAGCTCTATGATGTTGGCGGTGCGGTATGTGAACTCACCTGACGTTTGATTAACATCCTGATATCTGGACTTCTGCCCATGCAGCGTGGCCAGGTATCATCTTGATGCCATATTCCCACGTCTGTTAATCTGCTGACCCATTTCTTGGTATGTATTAGCGACATGCATGGGTCCCGTATTTCGACGATGGTACGTTTTTTGCGCTTCAATCCCAAAAAAAAGCCTGCTCCCTCTTTTCCGCTTATACTCACGCTGATCTCTTTTTATCACAGCGACGGCAATAATATTCCTCAGTAAGCAGATTATGGTATCACGGTCATCGGGCTGCTCACGTTCACCGCTTAGCCCCTATTAGTGCCTTCGATCAGGTATTCGAGCGCTCTACTTCCCCGAGATCTTTACCTTCTGACAATGGGGCTAGTACCTAGAGGAGGATCCGAGAACAAACCGGATCGACGACTCCCTGCAACTCTTTACGGCCATCTGTTCCAACAAGCTTCTCAAAAATGCCCATCTCGTTCTGCTTCTCAATAAGGTATCGTTCACCTCGTCATCCATCGTCTCCGTCCTGGCTAATATCGCGATCTGTTCGTACTAGACCGATCTCCTGAAAAAGAAGCTGGCAGCTGGGAGGAAAGTTCGGAAGTAGTACGTCTGGCATCCTTTTCATTACAACGACCGTAAATGACCCCGGAACTGATCAACTGACTTTCTTCTATCCTTGATTCTATCTCCTTGTCTGGCCTGGATGGTTGTCAACCAGCATCACGAGCTATGGCGAGCGGCCGAATACGTACGAGAGCGTATCGGACTACTTCAAGACACATTTCCTGCAGGTCCATAAGCGTAGTGACGCCTCTCGGAGGTCTCTTTATATTGTGAGTGATGCCTTTCGTCATCTCGGTTACGGCAACTGAAGTTCGATAATAGCATTCTACATCAATGCTGGTATGTCTTCCCTGTCATAACACTTCCGTCCGATAGTCGGCCTACACTTAGTACCTTCTCTTCTCTTTCAGGATATAAAAGCAACGCAGCATATCATAGCGAATGGTAAGTCCCCATCTATCGATCATTTGACACTCGACTTTGATAAGCTGACATGTATTTTTACTTATCCAGTGGGGGAATTGATCATACGACAGCATATCGCAAAAATTGGCCTTGCCTAGCGTCCTGTATTGCAATATGTACCACTTATATCCCCAAAGCACGGTGTACACCAACAAAATACAGATGCATCAACCTGGGAGAGCATCCAAGCGGTGAAGCCTACCAAGGAATTGACACCATAAAACAATGGCCATAAGGACCCATATTCGCTTCCATCCTCTGATTGAAGTACATTACGAACTGCATTCATAACGACTTATTCTCGGCGTGAGCTGACTATTGGAACGCTGACTCCTGACTCCCAACTGATAGATGCGTAGAACACCCCTGCCGACTAGCCCACTTAACTCCTCCTTGACTCTGACTACTTCTGCATGGGATGGAGGCGCAAAGAGGCCAATATCGACTTCACGGAGCGAGCCGAGTTCGGCGAGAAGTGAATCGAGCTCTGCCCAGCCAACCATCTTCTTGAGGTCGGCATAGAATTCGATGCCGAGACGTTCGAGAATGTTCGTGGGCGAGAGACTAGAGATGAGAGTCTGTACCCAAGCAATTGCGCGTAAGGGGTCTTCAAGCGTAAGTCGAATAGAACGAAGACCGGAATTTCGGCTGAGGTTGAATGAGTGCACTGGAACATAGAATACAAGCAGTACGTGGGTGCAAGCCCGCGAGCGATTAAGAGAAAATATATCTACCATCCCAAGGACCAGGTTTCAGATGGAAATGCTCGAGGGAACTTCCCGTGACTGCGAGGAGCTGTTCTATGGCGGTCACATCGTGAAAGTGAGCGACACGTAGCTCGCGGAGACCTTTTATCTCGATGGTAGACCGCTGGCTTAGAAGCCAGTGTCCGAGAGAACCAAAATCCACGTAATCGATGGTCAAGAACTCGAGGCTGCACCGACGCGTACTGTCAACATCTCCACCCTCCCCAGCGACGGCTTCCTGTGTTCCAAGCTTCGCCACGTCCCCAACCTCCCCACCGACCCCAACGACTGTAGATGATAATGCAAGGCCTTTCAAGTTCTGGCAATTCGAAAGAAGATCTGCAAGGACTGCGAAATTGGGGAAAGACCATGATTTGAGGCGAACATATGTTAGAGAAGGAAGTTTGAAAACGTGATAGATCGCGTTCTGCAACCCAGATGGCAAAGTTCCCCAGTACAACGTTGTATGGGCTCCAAACTCGAAACGCTGCAGGTGCGTCAGCATTTTCAGAAGACGCGGAAGCGTCCTCTCGGTGGCGACCCATGTCGTCGAGGGCACGCCGGCTGGATAGCCTGGTGCACCGAAAAGGGCCCCTTCGGTTATCTCTAACTCATGGATATTGGGAATGATATCTGGGGATGTGGAAAGCAAGGCATAGAGGCGTTTGCATAGCTCGTTGGAAGGACAGCCATCGGGCGATGCTCGGAAGGTGATTTTAGAGAACAGGTGGAGCCGGCTTGTGGGCAGCCAAGCATGACAGACGAGTGAACATCTGCGAAGTGCCAGTGGATTGTCGTGGAGGTGGTCTACGATGTGGTCGGCAAGCTCTTGTGGAAGATGAAGAGGTTTTGCGCCTGTCATGCTCAGGGAAGAACAGGAAAGAGGAAGTCGGAGGATATGTAATCAGATGCTGGGACTCGGACTTTTTGTACTGCACGAGGCTGCGCTGCACCTGTGACAGCTGGTACACGAGAAAACGGTGCACTTCCCGCGCAGTTGGGGTCTGGCGAGAGAATCCACTGCAACGTTGCGCACAGTAGGAAAGTGGATATCGATCTATGATTTTCCTGTTATCGTCATATCGATCAGCCATCTTTCCATCGTTTCTTTGTCTAGCTGAACTGAGATTTAGAATCGATGGGAGGTCGATCATGAGGACAAACCCCCGAATAGCGACATGGCACGTGCACGTGGTCATCATTGACATGGGTGAATGCAGTGATAAAGTTAAATACTCCACAACTGGTCGAAGTCAAGTCGAAGTTGTACGATCGTGTGTTGCCAGAGTGCTTTTTTTTCGAGAAGGGGTGCTGACCATGCTAACCTTAAGCTTGTCCCGGCACCGAAACTTCAACATATACCGAAAAGTCTAAACCGCGAGAGTAAAAGAATGCCAGAATACCAGAAATAAAGCAGCATCACTCGCATCGAAGCAATGCTCTGCTCCAGCATCAGGCATGCCATGGTCACACGTGTCGGGGGCCACTCACATGAGAAGTTGATATGAACACTGGATTAGCGGTCGACTGTCCACCTTTGGGAACTTCTGACCTTCATGTTCTTGGTGTGTACATCTTCGATATCAGTGGCTCGTGTGCACCTTATGATAGTAGCAAGGGTCAGCTAATAACAGTCACTGCAGCGAAATTCTTACACTTCCGAGTCACACGGTGAGTCGTTTAGTGCAACCGAGTCAACTAAAAATTCTAATGTTGCTTTCATGCCCCACTGCACCTGGCCGCCTTACGTCAATGTCTTCGCCAAGCATGAGGCCTGAGGCCCGAGGAGCGGCGGAGTCATGCGCCCACAGGCTCTATCTCCAACCAAATCCCCGCACTGCAAGTACTGCGAACTTAACCTCTCTTGTTAATTCGCGAGTCAGAGCTTTGGCTTCTTCATGCTGAACTGTATTTTCGCCTGTGTAATCCACATGAGCTTTCGTGGACTACTAGATTTCTACTCCTCAAGGCGTGTATCGACTCTCAATCTGAAGATCAAAGCAAGGATCAAAGGGTCTGCGGCTTAGTTTTATAGGTATAGGAGGTAACGAGGAGCGGAATTCTGCGACAGTAACGTCCAACTCGGATAGCCAGTGTGATTCCTACGAGGCGACCGTCATGCCTGATCCTGGGGACTGCATATAAAAGAGGTGCTGCGAGAATGGGCATTGACGCAGCCACTATGCAATGTCCCAGCTCATGCTCGAAGTCAAAGCCCCAATGGTGTCGAATCAACATCCGTCTCTGGCGAGACAATGCATTAGACAACGATCATGAGCTTCAAGCAATCATAAGAGGATGCCCTGGGCCTCACCGCTGAAACCACGACAAGCGATACTGCAGTAATTAATTAGAGTGGCAATATTGAACGTTGAGGGTTGAGCCAGTTGACTCAAAGATGCTTTTGAGGCACCTGAAGCATAGACGAAACGCGGGACACATCGGGATAGCTGTCCAGATGTACGTTGTCAGTTGAAAAGTCTTCCTCGACACCTGGGTTGGTTGTAACAAAGTATGGGCAAGTCCTCGGATGGAAATATGTAGCAGCGACTGGGCCCGATCGGTGTTATGCCTCTAATGCGAAACATCCAGCAGAAGATGGATGCTTGCAATTATGCGGCATTCCAACTGCGTCCAGCCCCGCTTTCGTGCAACCAAATGAACACTGAGTGGCGTCCGTGTTGGGGGGAATGCATGGGGACTATCCGGGGTGGTGGGGTGAAACGATACCAGAGGTACATTGTTACGTAGGAACGTACTAATGAAGCATTCCCCTTTGGTCTCGATGCCGACCTGTAGCACGTTTTGTGTATTGCAATTCCCGTGAAATGCAAAACATTGCATGCCCTTCCTCCAAGCCGCCGTGGTTTCGTTCTTTCCACAACCCTCAAGAGTCATGAGATCAGGAAGGGGACTGTACCATCTTGATTTGGCCTCGGCAAACTCGAGCTCACAGAGATGCTTGTAGGGTATCCTAATCTTCTGTGGGCTGCGACGCATAACACTAGTCACTATGGTCATCTGGAGGTATGGTATGCGTACTCGGGTGTTTTGTCCACATTGAACTTGAAGCACAGCCCCGATTCTAGTCTCGTTTGTTCTCGAACAGGATTGCGGCCGACCGTCCGTTCTCGACGAAATTGGAACGCATTCGGAATTTGGTGGGTTCAACCCGCCCCAGCCCTCAGGCGACCGCTTCTGGTTGGTCCATGAATTGGGCGCACGTAAATAGTGCAGAGTCTATAACGCGCTGGAAAAGTGTTGACAGGTCCAACTGAAGTGTGTGTCACACAGATGGACCTCTACATGACTATAGGGCTAGCCAAATCATAAATGGTAAGGAATTCAGAGCGACGATAGACACGGACTGAAGCACTGACCCGGCTTGTTCCTGTCTCGTCAAGTGTGCGCCAGACCGTCTGTAACACATCGCCTTTTTCATATTTCCTACTAGGTTGGATTATGGTGTGCAGTGGTTGTGTGGGCGATTTTAGAAATCCCTTAACTTGACTAACATGTCGTTATTGTTACTGACCCAGTCTTAGAGGGGCAAAACTGTTGAAACTAGTACAGTTGAGATGAGCCGTCTTCGGCCAATTCCGGTCTGGCCAACTTTTCAAGTTACAATGACCCGTCCACTTCACGGACTCCATTGTCAACATACGGCGCACGCCCTTCTTCCTGACCTGTTGGTCATTTCAAACTTCCTCTCATCACGTTGGATTCCATGCCTGGTATGGCCTGGAGCCTGAGGCAGGGCCTGGCTCTGATCAAGTTCAACATCACATAGTCCAACAAATCTCCGACCCGACAATATTCAATTGTCGCGTCGCCTCAGGCTGGTAATGAAACACATACTACAGTGCTATTTAAATAGACATGAAACACAGAGAGAACTTGAGTAACCCCCGAACCATTCTCTCCTTTTCGCCCGAGTGGTGAAGCCCAAGGTTGCCTAGTTTTCTTGAGTCCTCACCGTACAACACCTACAAGCTGCAGCACTGCTCTTCATGCTCTATTTAACCATTCTGATCCTGGTGTTACAAACCACTTTTACCACTATAACAGCGCTGGAGGTTTTCGCGGCCGCACTCAGTAGCAAGTATGCCCTTCTACCTCGCATGGAGGCTTTGCTGCCGCAAGAGGTAATTAAGGGGGGGGTTGGTTTTGATAAGTCTGTGGCCATGACTGCTATTCCTTGGGGAGACTCACTGATTCTGCTTACCATTCTTTGACTATAGGCACATGTATATAGAAGTGCATCCGTGTGCGGAATCCTTCAGGATTCAGCTGTCATCAAGGTACATCATCCACCCAGCGCCCATCCAGCTTAAGGAGTGCACTCGAATGGACTCCCCAGCAGCCTGGTGGTCCGAGGTTGGATGTGTTCCGGTTGGGCCAAACAGTGGCGGATACGTGAAGAAACATCATGTTGATTGCGGGCAGCCATCTGCTCTTGGAAACTGCGTCATATTCAAGCCAGATCCGAGCTGGACAAAGTACGCGCGCATATTTTCAGAACATTATGATGTTCTCATCGATGTATCAATACCACAGGTCGATGTTAAAAGTGTGGCAGCATCCATGCGAAAGCGACTTTTCTCCCCCCGTCTCGCAATGGTACACCCGATGGAAGGATATGACTTACGATCAATGTAGGAACCGTCGAAACGCGGGGGCTTGGAGATTGGCACATGTTGGGTGTTTTATGTCTTCCGGTCCACGGACGAACTGGCACAAACCTGACCCCTCATTCTCCGACGCGCTGGGGACGTGCTTCATACTCGACAAGGTTCCAGTGGATGAAAGGTGCGGATCAGCAAGCCTATTGTCGCTATGAAATCCTTATCATTTGGCTGGCCCTAGTTATGTAGAGGTCCATCCGTGTGACACATCCTTCAATTCGACACTGTCGACATTTTTCAGCGCTATAGAAGTCTCTCGCAGCCTCGTCTTCACGCTCACCCAATGCAAGGACCTTTTGGGAGCGGTCGCCTGGGCCAACTCGGGCCCAAAGAATCCTGAATGTGTTCCAATTTCGTCTGAGCCGAATAAGGACAGGCTGCTGGTGGGTGGTGAGCGAGACAACGAATCCGGGTTTTGCTACAAGTTCAATGCAGACAAAACACCTGAGTGCGCATACCAGACCTCCAGATGACCATTGTTACTGATGTTATGTGTTGTAGCCCACATGCAAAGGATGTTGGGGCACCCTATAAGCATGTCTGTGAGTACAGGTTTGTTGTGGGTGGGTCAAGATGGTACAGTCGTCTCCAGAGATCCATGACTCTTATGGATTGTGGGCAGCAGGAAAATGCAGCAGCTTGGAGGGGTGGAAGTAGCATGGGGGGATGTTTTGTGTTTTACTGGGATAGCAATACACAACTTGAAAAGGTGTCACACATGGGCCCAGGGACATGCTACATACTTGACAAGGTTGTACCTCTGGGATCAATTTACCCATCACCCTGGATAGTCACCATGTATAGTCCTGGACACCCATTCCTTGAGCTCAATGCATAGATCTGGTTGCATGGGAGCATATAGCAGAATGGTGAACATTTGCTGCTGGAGGTGTCAAAGTAATACTGACATATGTTGACTGTATGTCTTACAGTTGTACTTAGGGCTGCCAACTGTACTGTATATGGCTACCCACTAGTCACTGTCAGTATCTTGCATAACTGTCTTCTAGTAGAATACAGGGTCAATGCAAGTTCCATTCAACATTAGAAGGCCATGTTTTATCAGCAAACTCTGATTTTTCCCATAGAAATTGATCTTGATCAGTAGAGTATCATAGAGAGCCATAGATGGGGCCAATCTGTGTAGAACTCCATAGTGTTTGAGAGATTTATGAGATGTATATAGCATTGTGCAGACTCAGCAAAACTATGTAATCCTATGTGATACTGGTCTATAGCCATACTAGTAACAAATTCATGATGATGAAAGCAAAGACACAATAGGGTAGTTCACAGTAGCGTTTTCGATGTTGATTTCGACCTGATTTCGACCTGATTTTGTTTCTGATTTGGATATCAAAAACCTCTGAAACCGATGCGAAATCAGGTTTCAACTCTGTCCTAAAAATTGAAATCATGATTTCGGAGTTTCAAATACTTACATATATGAAATGTGCCAACTGTGGCCACCCATTAACCATGCCTACAACAATGGAACGACAGCAGGCTGCAGATGCACTCCATAGAGCATTCCTTGTGAATCTTATTGCAGAGACAGAAGCCCAACTTTTTCAGCTCAATGGGCAAGGTCTAGATAAGGATTTTGAGTCCTCTTCCTCTTCCTCAAGCTCTTCTTCATCCACTTCCTCCTCCTTGTCCTCAGGCCACTCCTCAATGTCTACATCCTCTTCTTCATCTTCCAACTCAGGCTCTTCTACCTCTTCTACCTCCTCTTCTGGCAGTTCCTTTGCTGAAGATACCCTGATGTCTGAAAGTGATGTCTATCTTGAGGCATTGGCAGAACTGTATCAGAAGCGGTATCTCAACTCTCGAGAAGTCATTAACAAGGACAAAGCACTTCTTCGCCTCATTTTGGATGACTGGAAGTACAATCGACCTGAAATATTCCGATCATATGTTCGACTTAATCCCAAAACCTTTGATGATCTTGTGGCTACCATCCAAGATGATGAAGTATTCCATAACAACTCACACAATGAGCGAATGGATGTAGAGGAGCAGGTTGTCATTGCTCTTTACCAGTTTGGACACTATGGGAATGCAGCTAGTAACATGAAGGTAGCACTGCAGTTTGGAGTGGGGTATGGGACTGTGAGACTGGCAACAAATCGGGTCCTGACAGCTACTTGCTCTGAATCATTTCGGACATCCGCACTTCAATGGACCAGTGATGAAGACAAAGAAATAGCAAAGGCATGGGTCAAGGCAAACTCCTGTCCTGGATGGCGTAATGGATGGTGTATGGTTGATGGTACTCTCATTCCACTTTTCCGGCGACCAGCATTTTTTGGAAATGTGTGGTTTGATAGGAAATCAAACTATTCTTTGGATCTTCAAGTAAGAGAAATTCACAATCAGTACCTAATTGACACTTACAACTAGTATATTTCTATAGGTTATCTCAACTCCTGATCTCCGGATCATTGACATTGGGGTTGGCCTTCCTGGTAGTCAACATGATGCAAGTGCATGGCAACAAACACGTATTCCTCAGCAGCGTGGCATGTTATTGAAGGAGAATGAATGGGTCTGGGCTGACTCTGCATATCCATTACAACAATGGTGTCAGGCACCATACAAGAAGTAGGTTTTCTCCTTCTATGGTTCAACATTTATGACAACTTAACTAATCTAGGCCTGAGAAGGATATTCCTGAGAACACCTTGTACAATCGGTTTGTGTCAGGTGTACGCATTCGCTCAGAACACTGTATTGGATTTTTGAAGGGTCGATGGTCATCCCTTCGATGCTTACCTGTGCGCATTGATAATACTGAAGGTCTCCGATATGCAACACTCTGGGTGTCTGCTTGTGTTTACCTTCATGCCTTTGCCATGAATCATGAAGATGGACAATTTTATTCACAAGATCAATTTTATAAAGATGGTCAAGCCTACATGAAGGAGCAAAAGAACAAAGAGCAACAATGGCATCGTCATGAGCAAAGAAATAATGCCCAAGAGGAGGATAGAAGGGAAGAAGCCCGAGAACTGGAATTATTAGAAGGAAAAATTAAGAGGGAGGAGTTGAAAGAGCAGCTATTTGAATATTTGAATATGATGGAAGAATAAAGATGATTATATACACCCGACGAAGGCAATTAATGTAGTAAAGAGTAAAGCGTAGCACAAAGAAAGAGTAGGGGGTAGCACAAGAATGGATGGGTAACACAAAAGAACAGGTAATGTACATGAATAGGTAATTACTAACAGTATAAAAATCGATCACTGGAGATTAGGATCAACAGCCCAGGATGGAGGTGGTTGGATGGGTGTAAAGGCATGACCAGGTGTACCCGCCGCCGGCATGGACACCATTCCTGCTGGAGCATGTTGTAGACCTGCATGAAATCTCTCAAGCTCAAACTGTTGCTGCAGCATGCGAAACTCATGAGCTCGTTGAGCTTCAGCTTCCTGACGTTTATGCTCAAGACGAGCCTGTTTCCGTTCACTAGCAGCCCTCCGTTTAATTTTCTCCTTCTGCACCTGGCGAGCCGTCTTTGCCTCTAATCGAAGTTTTGCAATCTTGTACACATTCTCACGGTGAGCCAACGAAATGTCAGCCACAACCTCGTTCATGGCTTTCCGCTTCTTTCC
>QFEU01002801.1:0-19154 GCA_003316345.1 Tricholoma terreum
TACGAAGGTGCTGCGTAGTCGAGTCGACAATCCCTTCGGTCTCCTTAGCATGGAATTCCAGGAGTTGGATCTACAGGAATGAGCGGGTGTAGGCACAAGTAACTACTTTCAAGTTCGACACTTTTGACAATGCTTTATGTACCTCTAAATTTTACCTCGTCTATGTGAAATTTCGTCGAATATCTGTCACCACATAGTGTCTACTACCTTTCTGAGAGTTATGCGTCAAGATATTTTGGGACACTTGTATAAGTTAGCCTGTGTAGTCGTCGGATAGACCATGCTTATAGGCACTCGCATCCTTGGCTACTTGCCAAGGTTCCGCGTAAAACTGAGGCCCTTGGCGCACTATGACAAGCCCCCGGGCGAGCAGCACCTTGGCACCGCCATGCAGGCTACGTAGAGCGAAGCACGACTGACCAGTGACTCCGAGCAGTCCCCAGGGGAACCCCGCAAGAAAGCCAAGTCATCTACACACGAACGGACATCGCCCCCTCCACTGCCATCAAACCCTTGGACGAGCTGCTTCTCCCCGCAGAGAGCCATCTGTACCCCCGCCATCGTACGAGTTCGCATTGCGCAGCCTCGCCAACCCCCTGAATGCCTACACCTACCTGGACCTGCCTAAACGTCCATCTACTGGATCCTTGATCACTCTCAGCACACGCATAACGAGTGGCAAGGCCCGCTTTGTCTCTCATCGGCAACTCACATAGATTTTGCACCTGCACGGGCGGCATGTGTGGCATCCAGATATGTGAACCAGCGGCGGGTGCAGTCCCAGCCACCCGAGAACAGAGATGGACGAGGAAGCACTTTCCGCCTTTTCCGAGGACGAGGAGATCCCGTGCGGTCGCCAGCGCTAGGAATGCGTCAAGTGGTGAGATAACGGCCCACCTATCTAAAATCAAACCTAGATGCATACAACCAAAGCAGCTATGTCCTCCGGATCCACATTTGCCTTCGCCGCCTTCAAGCGCACCAAGCTTGACGAAATCTCGACGATGCGATTGGCCGTGTCATGTTTCGTGGGGGGGGGATAGGTAATTGTCGTGGAAGGACCTCGAAATGGGGAAGAGAAGGAGGAGTGGATGCTTTCCAAAGCCCAGAATTGATGGATTTATCGTGGGGGAAAGGTCATGAAGAAAACCTATGGACCTGAGGATGGCCGGTGGGAACTAGAAGTGAAAGCGCTGGCCAAGCTCCTCAAGTGCTCGACACCCACAACTTGCAGGAACATGAGAAGGACTCTGAAATGATGTGTAAGTGCTCCCCCCCCGTATTTTTGAATTTATATTCTCATGCATACATTGCAGACGTGACACACAGGCGCCGGCGCTGAATAACACCGTATCCGAGGCCGCTCAAGATATGATCTTTCTTTACTTCACAGGATCCTTCCTTGGCCACGAGATTATCAAGCAGGGACCAACGCTCTATAACCATAGTACCTGTGTTTTAAGACGTTAGCGAATATCATTGCACAGGAAACGATCAAGAGCGCCCACCTTTTCCCTTTCGCATGTAATAGTGAGATGGTTGACGTGTTGGTATGTGCTTCAAGTGGAACTGGTCCATGTTACGTCAACTCCGACGGCAAAGTGCACTATGTTCTGAGCCTGTGTGAGGCCGAGACCCCATCGCCGAGCGGTACACACAAGTTGTTCAATAATAGTTGGGGCTGCTGATTCTTCGATTCTGGGTCGTACTGCTACTTGTCATGTTGATGTAGAAAGTCGACAGTCGAGGTTTTCAGTGGCTGTGCAGATAGTGGAGCCGCAGGCTAGAGAATGAACTAGAATGAATCCAATGTGCGAAGGTATGGGTAGATTTTCCACAGACGGGAACGAGTAAAACAGGAAAACGACACCTTCGGCGACCCAAAGGGTCAGCCTGAAGGGTGCAATTTCATTTGGTACACCTAAGACATATTAAGGAGAAAGTAGTAGGGTGAAAGAAGAGGATGATAAAGAGATCAGGTTGCCGATGTGAGGAGCAAGGATACAAATACAAAAGATCGTGGCGTACTTGCCTCAAATTGAGGAAATCTTCGCTTAGTCATCATGCAAGGATAAGGAGTAACTTCAGGTGCTTGGGGCCATCGTGGTTCTGATCATCTGCCAGTCACGTATTTTGCTTGATGCACTCGTCCACCGCTCGAGAACAACCCCGCAAATAGCCAAGAAGCCTTGGACACTCCAGGCAACCACTAGGCGACGGTGTGCCAGCCCCCCCTACCTACCCCGTTGTGGGGACGAAATCACTGTAGGATTAAACAACGTATGTCAGTTAAATGACATCATCGCAGATCCAGAACTCGTTCCAATTTTTACGTAGAGGACGTTTCGAAGATAAATTTGAGATATATAATTTATTACTGTCGCACATTATTTACATCACATCTAAACTAATATTCTAACAATTCTGAGATGCGTCCTTGTGAAGCTCGGGAGATAAATCATCAAGGTTCAAATAAGAACCAACCAAACCTCTCCAAAAGAAAGCGGCCAGCGCGCGACTTCATGGGAGCAAACCATCCACTGGTGAAAACTTCTGAAGGGGAAGGTTTCGCACTCGCGATGTTCGTAGGACTTGCGAAATCAACATCGCCAACCATCTGGTTTGCAGCACTAACCACTGCTCGACACTTGGATGTCACCTCATCGGACGATATTCCAACACCCCAGATGCTACCTGCGCCGGACTTTGCAGGGGAGGATCCGAGAGGGAGGAGTTCGATGAAAGTGACAGACTTGGATGGAGCGGAATTTTCCTCGATGGTCTGTACCGCCAATTCGCCGACGCTCAGCTCGAAACCGAGGTCAGTCCGGAAGGCGTCGAGAATGGCAAGGACAAGCCCTCGACCCTCGCCGCGAATAACTCGCCTCTGCCCATCGACGCTGAAGTCACCCTCGAAATGTAACAGAGGCTCATTAGATGATAGGCTGTGAGGCTTTTCAGTGGAGATGGAGGACAAAGGTTCTCGAGTAAGCGATGAGACCGGGCGAAGGTGAGATGAATGCATGAAGAGCCGGCCAGCGGGCTTCGAATCTAGGGAATACGTTCGGTTAAATGCAGAAGTAATGAGGGCTGCCGTCATCTCTTTTCCTGTTCGCTCGCTCTGGTCCTGGATGACTTTGTAGAAGGTCACCTGCATCCGACGCGGGAGATCAAGAAGCATGGTCTGTTTGATTACGTGGGCTGTGCCTGCCTTGCCACTTTGGCTGCTGACACGAATGAGGTTCTCGTATCCGTAACCGAGGTCTTTCGGGTCAAGAGGAACGTAAGGCATTGCCCAATGTTTAGAACCCTGACCAGATCGATCTACCTCCGCCCAACGCACAGCTTGTGCATCGAGACCTTTCTTGATCGCGTCTTGGTGGGTTCCGGCAAACGCTGAAAAAACGAGTTCGCCCGCGTATGGGAGGCGAACAGGAAGTTGAGTTTCGTTACAACGGCACACGAGGGCTACGGTGTCAGAGAGATTGGAGAAATCGAGACGTGGAGAGATGCCTTGTGAGTACAGGTTCAGAGCGAGAGTGATGAGATCAACATTTCCCGTCCGTTCGCCATTGCCCAGAAGACAACCTTCGATGCGATCCCCGCCGGCGAGGAGTCCTAACTCGGCAGCTGCTACGGCAGTGCCTATGGCGGAGTTAGCTTGTTATTCAGGTAGAGATGACATCGAGCTTACCTCTGTCATTGTGTGGATGGATACTGAGAATGACGGAGTCACGTTGGTCGATATGAGTACTGAAGTATTCAACCTGAAAATGAATTAGTATAAATGTATGCAAAACTAGGCATGAGACTACCATGTCAGCGTAATGATTGCTTGGGGCACATTCAACGGTGGCGGCGAGGTTGAACATTATCTTATTGTCAGGAGTGGCCTTACCCCAGGCTGCAAGTACCTTGTTCCCAAGTTCCACGGCAAAGGCGGGTTCGCTTTGAGAGAACGTTTCGAGACAGTAGTTAAGAGTAAAGCGCGTCCCTTAGAAACTCATAAGATGACAGAGATCGGGTGGTAGTCAAGAGACTCACCAGAGCGAGCCGTCTCTTCCTCCGTAAGTTTCTTGACAAGGCGTACAGCATTTAACGTCAACTCGATGGTCTGTTCCTTGGTATGGCGGAAGACAACTTCACGAAAGACGGGAGAGACAGCATTGTACAGGTGGATGATAGCGTGTCTGGTTCCCGATAGAGATTGAATTGAACGAGCAATCAAGTCATCGCGAGCAGGCGTGATAATCTATGCAAAAAGTTTACAAGTGAATTATAGAATGCATAGATTTACCGACTTGCAATGATACATCGTTGGGAACCTCTCCGTTCTCGATGATCGATCTGACGAATTGAAACTCTTGTTCAGATGCGGATGGGTATGCGACTTCGATTTCCTTGAAGCCTATTCGGACAAGTTCTCTGTGCTTGTATTAGGCACCGACTGACAGGTAACAAGAGATGGCCACTCACCGGAAAAACTCCAGCTTTGTTACGTTATTCATAGGGTTCACTAGGGCCTGATTGCCGTCCCGGAGATCCGTAGATAGCCATGTTGGCGCGACTTTAGTCCTTCGACTGGGCCATCGTCGAATATAGTCTGCTGGAAATGGAACCGGAGGGTAGGACAAGTACTTCCCTGAGGGGTCAGACCTATCAAAGGGGTAAACCATCAGCGCAAAATCATTCCGTGGAGTGGGTAGAAGGTGCGAACAGCATAGGCATCGTGTTAAGATGTAGGCAAGGAATGGATGGAAGTGAAAGACTAAAAAAGTGGTGCTGAAGACGGCTGACTGAAGGGCCTTATGTATCAAAGAGACTGTGACACAATACAAAGGAACTTCCAGGGCCTTGGCAACCCTTGGACTAGCGTTTGGTGTGGCTTTCCCTGAGCAACATGTTGGACTTTGGCTTCTTACAATTGGGAACCTTGAGGCTCCACAATTTAGCGACTGGTTTTTCATTCAAGCGGCGAACTGAGGCAACGATACGGGAAGCCGAACAACGTTTGTTGGGTCCTCTTTCACGGTGAACAACCGCAGCAACATGCCTAGAGACACCTGCGCAGTAGTAGGTTTCCATTTGTAACACAATGTAGTGGGTACGCGGCCATCGAAAGCTGTTCAGATGGAAGGTCGTTAAGACTGAGGTTTTTGTTCAAAGGGGCTATTGTTAGCGTTTTATTGATTAGTATTTCTTTTAGAAGCCTACAGATTCAATGACATAAGCAGCACGTCTACAAGTTGTGTATATTCCCTCGCCAGACTTGTATGCTGACAAGCTGATCGCCTCTCCATCCATTTCCCCCTTTGGTTTTACTGCCTTGTTGTGAAGCGACGGTCAGAGAAATGTGGTAATGAGTCCACTCAAGGCCTCGGCTAAATATGTTACTATGACCCTGATCAGCTCCACCATTATTCGCTTGACTGTGGCTTGGCATCATTGTTCTTGAATTGGCGACCGCTTCGTCTTTGGTCTTTGGGTAATGCGCAGCAAAGCCTTCTTTAGTATTTTCATTTTCCTAAGGCTATTCTTGTAATCGCCTTTTAATATCGAGCATTTCAGCTCGGGCTGATCACCACACCTCCGAGTCAATGCATGGACTGCATCTCTGACAATCTGACCACTCGTTCAATACCCGCTCCCTCCTATACAGCCAGTTTTGTTTACTTACCCCCCACGTTCGCTTGGATTGCCCGTAAGATGTCTTCTCACACCTCACCCTGTACTTCTCTCCGACAGTCAGTTTCTCTGGGTGTGTGTCTCTGCTTTGTGTGGACATTCACGGAGAGCCAATTTCTATGCAGATGTCCCTAATGTTCCGTCTACGGCTGCCGCCTTGTTATCTGTCGCTTGCCAGAAACCAATAGATTTCGATGCGTCCACGATACAGTCTCAGGACTCGACAGTCCTAACCATCACACCCATTCCTAGCCACTACCATTCGAAACACACTCAGCATGCTGATGCTATCGTCGAGTGGGATGGTCCTGAGGATCCCGAAAACCCACGAAATTGGAACAAAAGACAGCGATGGATTGTGACCCTCGTTGTCAGCCTATTTACTTTCATTAGGTATGTTTGTCGTTTTATTCCGGCCCTTGCGCTCTTAAAGCTCACCCGCATCGTCAGTCCTGTGGCGTCCTCAATTTCGTCTCCAGCATTGCCAGCCATTTCTGCAGACCTTAACATACCTCCCGGTTCAATTCTCGAAAATATGTCGCTCTCCATCTTCGTTCTCGCCTATGCTCTTGGGGTAAGTTGGGAAGCACTTTGCAATTTCATCTTCAGTAATTCATTGTTGTAATAGCCACTGGTGTGGGGACCTTTATCTGAACTGTTTGGACGACTTGTTATTCTACAAATATCTAATATATGGTTTCTGGGTAAGCAACTTTGGATGGACTAGATCATATTCCTATCTGACACAATCTGCTAGTCTTCAACACGCTTTGTTCAGCAGCGGCAACCCCAACTCAGATGCTTGTCTTTCGGTTCCTTGCAGGGTTTGGCGGTGCTGCACCTCAATCGATAGGCGGGGGAGTAGTTGGCGACCTCTGGTCACCTGAGGAACGTGGAATGGCGATGAGTGTATATTCTTTAGCACCACTTATAGGACCTTCTGTGGGTCCACTCGTAGGGGGCTGGATCGCTCAATACTCGCGTTGGGAATGGGTCTTCTGGTCCGTTAGCATTGCCGATTTACTTCTGCAGATCGCTGGATTCGTATGTGTCTCCCTTAATCTAGGCGCAATATTTCTGACGTTCCGATACCGTCGGCAGATTTTCCTCCGCGAGACCTACGCGCCTCAGCTTCTCAAGAACAGAGCTAACGCAATGCGCAAGGCAACAGGCAACCCAAGGATTCGCTCAGCCTTTGAGAGCCCTGATAGTCGCTGGACGTCTGTCATGGGGCGTGGAATCGTGAAACCTATCGTTCTTCTTGCAACTGAACCCATCGTTCAAGTCTTCGCTCTTTATATGGCTGTACTCTACGGCGTACTTTACCTGTCGTTGACAAGTTAGTTCTCCTATAGCTCTATTTGACAGATATGCGATGGCTGATCCACTCGATAGCATTTGTAAAGCTCTACACTGACCAGTATCATCAATCGATAGGAATTGCCTGTCTCCATTACCTCGCTATAGCCTTGGGTTCTACTGGTAAGAGACATTCTATCCTAGTGGCAAGCTTATTAAGATCGTCATAACAGTCGGCGGCCAGGTTGGATCAAAAGTATTGAATCATTTTTACCGAAAGCTCAAAGCTAAAAACGGCGGTATCGGGACCCCGGAGATGAGGTCCTTGACATGTGCAATCACAATTTATAGAGCGCTTACGTCTTCGCACAGATTGCCCCTGCTTATGGTGTCAGCTACAACGCTGCCAGTTGGCTTGTTAATTTATGGTTGGGCTGCACAAGCTCGCCTGTATTGGCTGGTTCCCGGTTAGTTTTAGGCCTTCTTGGTTCTAGTTAGAAGAGCTTAATGAGGGACAGATCTCGGTGTCTTTATCTTCTCCATCGGAATAGGTAAGTTCCCAGAATTAGCAACTTGATGCCAAATCTGATCGGTAAAGGCGGTAACTGGACCTGCATGCAAACATATATCGTACGATTTCTTAATTGCGGAGTCTTCCAGAGTATTGATGCTCTTCACGTGCAGGTTGACAGCTATGCGTTGCATGCTGCAAGCGCGATAGCGGCCGTTGTTTCTTTTCGAGCTCTCGCTGGCTTTGGGTTTCCGCTATTCGCGAATACCATGTATAACGTTCTGGGATATGGTGCGTGAACAGCCTTGTTTTTCTAGTAGTTGGTCTGTTGATCATTTCCAAGGCTGGGGAAATTCTATACTTGCCCTCATCTGTCTAGTGATTGGATGCCCAGCCCCGTTCATATTTTATAGATATGGACCAAGGTTACGTGCTTGGAGCAAGGGAACTTCCGTAGAGCCATGAACGAAGCTCGGCTCTCGCAGCTAGAAAGGTCACGGAAAACCGTTAGTGAAATCATACACAAACGAACTTTTGAATAACGTAATCAACTCACCAAGAAGATGTGCTGGGCACACAATGACCTTGGTAATCTGTGGGCGGCTGGAGCGATAGAGATTCGAAAGTATGTTCGTCATGTGAATGGACCTCCCCTACTATTCCAGCATAGTAATTCCTAATTTACTCTTCATCCGTAAGAGCTGTCTTTCCTTTTGATTCCATTAGATGCCTGGACTTATTCACTTCCGTAATATGATGCTGCATTGTACGACACTCGATTCCGTTCCACCGATTGAATCTAGGTATTATGGGTCATACTGATAATCTAGTTTGTGTATGATAAGAATGCTACAAGTTCCTGAAGTGTTACAAGTATAAAAGACTGTCCAATAAAAAATGTCTATGCGCGAATCAAGAGAGGTTGCTACGTCAATGGAAAAAAAAATTTGAAAGATAAAAATGATCATATCCGCTCATACCAATGCTTCCCTAACATAAAACTCCCTCGCAGCCAACAACAACCGGATCTGCTCATCCATCCACATCAACTGCACCTCCTTTTTCGCCATCTCTCGCACCTCATGCTTCACGCTTTTGACCGTTATCGTGAAGGCAGCCGAAATCGGACGGTGGTCCGACACATTTGCTTCATACCGCTGATAATGTAGCTGTTGCACGCGGTTGGAATTACATGATTTCCACAGTACACGGTCGCACCAAGCAGGCGCACGACGCTTTTCCGAAGAATCATACTCGTCTGTTCGCGGGTCATACTTGTACGTCGGCATAAAGGTGATAGGACCTTCGGAAAATCCACGGAATCGAAAGCCGCGATTATGTTTGATTTCGCGCAGGAGCTGATCGTGATTCAATAAAGTAGGGAGGTCATTCGCACGCAAAGCGTTGATGATGGCATCTCGCCTATGGTCGATTCGATAATTCATGTCTCCGTTGACCTGGAATGCTAGTGAGTCGAGAATATCGTAGCTTCCATCTGCTACTTACAAAGACTAATTCGTGATCCAGGACCATCGACCCGTCGCCTCCTCCAACATAGGCTAGAGGAAGGTCGGTCTCCGGGAACACAGCCCTTTCTTCCAGCATCCCAGTGACATCAGAATTCCTTTGGCGGACATGGTTCTGACCAGCAGCAAGGTGACAGTTGATAAGACATATCGAAGAATCATCGATGACGAAACGCGCCACGATACCACCCTGAACATCATTGACAGTTCAACACACAACATCCTCGACACCGGCAATCGACTCACCTTATTTCCGTATCTCCCGCCCATCCCTCTTTTCACCGTAGTTATAGCAATATCCCCTAATGACATTCGCTCTGTATGCTTCACGAACACACACATGAAAAGTCCAACCAAACTCTCCGTATGGACCACCGTGTACGGCACATCTGGTGGCATCGCCTGGCGCATCGCATACACCAAACGATCATACCACCTCTTGTACGCGCCGGTAACTTTATCTGAGAGCACACCCTCTTGACCTTTCTTCGAACCAAGCAACATGTTCTTGGCAGCCATCTTTCGACTTTCCAAATCGATGACTTCCTGAAAGCCAAAGGACACGATGTCGGGCGAGTCAACACTATGGAGGACGTCAGTGAGGAAGTTGACGTTGGCTGGATCTCCTGTGAGCGAATCCGGCCTTGCAGCATCACAGTTCCATGAGACAAGCAGTAGTTTTAATTCCCTAAACTTGCTGAACGAGCTCTCCCTCTTCAAAAGTTCTTCCTCTGTCCAAGAGCATGATGGTTAACACGAGCGAGATTGAAAAACATGAATGAAAAGAGCACTCACCGACCCAGTCCAAGCCAAGTAAGCCATCCCAGAACCGCACCATCTCATCCCTCCCGATACTGAGCACGCATAGCCTGCCCGTCTTCTCAATCCCCATCGCATCCGCCCCCAACTTCACCACCGGCAGCCCCGGATGCGCATTCCAACAGTTAGTCACAACCCATGGTTTCTGGGTCGTATCATACGCCGCAATCATGCCGCTCCGTCCCCCAGCCCATAATCGATCATTCACACCCTCCAAGCACAGCACATCCGAGGTCGACACCTTCATCACCTCCTCGCACCTCGGGAACCCATCGCCAGCGGCGAGAAGCCACACGCTAACGTATCCCCCCTCATGGCCAATGTACACATGGTCCGGTTGCGAGGGGATAATCGTTACCGACGTTACTGCCCCTACATGTTCCGTCGGCATCACGGTTTTCACCACACTGCCCAGCTTGAACAGATCATACACCCTCAACACTGGCACCTTCATCGTCCCTGTGTTGCTCGTCGTGCCATTGACAACCACTTGATCGCCCCGCGCCGCCGTCCACAGCTTTCCCCCCACCATCTTCACAAAATCCTGCTTCTCCGCAATCCTCACCCCTCTCGGTTGCGTTCTGCCCAAATCGATATCGTCTCCATGTGCCGACTCCGGCGCCCAGATCAGCACCTTCCCCGAATCATCCAGCGTCACCATCGCACGTCCACACCTAAATACGTGCGTCACAGGATGCAAATGTGCCGCCCACCGCGCCGCCGTTACCGTACCCGATCTAGTGTCCATTTCCACCAAACCTCCCTCCTTCGTACCCAACCACACGATACACCCCCGATTCTCCTTCTTGCGACACGGGCGGAACTCCATGCTCGTAACTTTCACGTCCTTCGACATACCCCCGCCCACTTCTCTCGTGTCCAATGTATGCATCGGCACGTCACCCACAACCAGGTCGTACACCCGCACGTGGTGGTGATGCGCCACCACCGCAATAGTACCCGACACACAGGCATATCCAGTGAACGCGTGAACAGGGATCCGAGGCTGTTGCACGTGACCCTCCCTGAATGAGAGCACGGGTGGACGACGTGAGGATCGGCTGCTATCCGGGAGTGAGTCCACGACATGCGCTCTAGAATCAGCTTCATCATCCGACTCCTCATCCGAAGAAGGTGAGGGTGGCCTGCGGGCTGGTGGAAGCTTTCCCCCGAGGGCGATGGAGCGGGTTGGTGGAGGCGGGAGGCGGCTTGATCCGAGAGCTCTACGTTCGGTGGGGGTACTGGTGGAGGGTGAAGAATTGGATGAGTCGGGGTAAGCGGGAATGGATATTTGGTATGGACGCCCTGGGAGGCGTGGTTTTGGTGGTTGCTCTTCAGTCTGGGCAAGAGTGCTGCGGCGGGCAGGAAGAGGGGGTGGGGCATAATTAACAGAGGAGGAGGAGGAGGAGGAGGAGGAAGAGGAGGAAGAGGCTGGGGGTTCAAAAATGACGGTGGGAGACGCAGTGGCACGCGTTCGGGGTGGGCGTGGGGGAGGAACAGGAGGTACGGAGGGTTGTATGGCAGAGTCATCACTCAGATCGCAAAGAAGCTGTGATCTCCTCGCTGGAAGTGCGGGCGGTGCAAAGGCAGCTGATTGAGGGATGAAATCCTCGTCGTCGGAGAATGGACTATGCAACCTAGCACCCTGGTCGGGGGAAGCAGAAAGGGTTGGTGGGGAGGCAAATTCGTCTGAACTTCGCGTTTTTGGAATGGGAAGATATGCAGATGATGTAGATTCTGCTCTGGAAGTAGGTCTAGGGGGTAGTGGAGGGATACCACGCTTGGGTGGTGAAGAACTAGAAGTTGCACTTGTGCTTGAATTTGAAGATCCGGAATCCGTTGCATGAAACAAATTGCTGATACTCGTACGGGGGCTGTGAAGGGATTTTGTTGGAGTAGATGCACTGTCCAGAAACTAAATACGTCGTAAACCTTTCGCATTGAGATCACTCACAATTTGCTTCTTAATGACGCGACAGACGGCACTGGTGGATCCAAAACTTCCTGACTTGAATTGACTGACGGGATAGACCTGCCCACCGCCGACGGCAAGCTCGAAAACCCAATACGCGGGCTCGCGATTGGCCCGTTACCATCAGGTGGAATAGGGACTGGTCTC
This sequence comes from Tricholoma terreum, assembly GCA_003316345.1. Lineage (NCBI taxonomy): Eukaryota > Fungi > Basidiomycota > Agaricomycetes > Agaricales > Tricholomataceae > Tricholoma > Tricholoma terreum. The sequence continues at coordinate 11,960 of QFEU01002801.1, forward strand.
AGAAACGGCGATGGCGACGGTGATGAAATAGGGGAAGATGTCTTGTGATTGACGCCCCGCGGTGGCGGCGGAGGTGGCCTGCGAATGCCAAACTGAAGATCAGACGAAGACGACGCAGAGCGTAGGTGAGGGTGTGGATGGAGGTCTGAACCTGTTGGTCCATGAGTAAAAGTGCCAGAGGTGGAGCGTTGGCGAGGGCTAGACTGCCCGCTATATATAAGATCCCTGCTGCCGTTCTGCAGTGATGGAGACGTCGAAATGGAGTTTGGCCTCTGGGGTGTCTCGAGCGTCAATTGTTCAAATCTCGAACGAAGACTCTTCACCGCTGGCGGGGGCCCTGTGTCAAGTCTACCAAATTCATCCATCGCTCCTCAACTGCCAAATTCAGCTCTTGGTTATAGGGGATACGCGAAATCGCGCTGCAAATTCGGTTCTATCGCGTAAAGTGGCCAGATCGAAAAGTGGTATGTTTCCCCTGTTCCTATAAGGTAATTAGGGGCCGAGTAGATAAAGGTAAGATCGGTATCCCCTTTCGTGGATCCAAGGCTCCTCGCTGTCACAGACAGTGTCGGGCGCAGGAGATGATGGTGGTCAGAGGCAACGGTGGTCAACTCGGGACCCAGTAATTACACTTTACAATAATAACGACCCTTATGTAAGCTACTTACCCGTTGTCGACCCAGCTTCATAGGTTCGCACTAAACATACCACGTTCCACAGCTTCGAAGAGCGGTTGATCTCGGCATTTGGACTCTATCTGGAGAACATAAAACAAGTTTTTCATGCATGAATGACGTGACACCTAAGTGTCGCCGCCACTCAGTAGGGGAACGCAGTCCCACCTCCCACATAGGCCACCATGTAACATTGTAAGTAATTCCAGTTCTAGTTTTACTATCTGCTACAGAGACGCTACTGCGTTCTATTGCGACTCTTTGTGCCGGTGGCCCGGTGATTAGATAGCTTGAACTTCATCGGAACGATTGTCAGACAATTTGTGACAGAATCTTTCACCTGCCTCGCCGAACGTACTTTTCATTGTGAAATAATCGAGTCTCCATATAGGGATTTCGTCACGAAACGGGGTAGAGGGTGCCTTATTGGCTCCGTCACACGCATGGTTCGCATGTTGACAGAAGACTCGAGTGAAATGTCAGAATTTCAACTCCTATCGATCATCCGGCTCCGTCCAAGATCTTATCTTCTGCTGCCATACTCTGCAACCTAAGTCTCTACTACAACCTCACGCCCCCGCATGCCTGAATAGTAGGATCAATCTGGTGAGTATAGCCAGCTTAGAATCTCCCACACACCCACTGACCTGCGCGTCGCAAGTGTGCGCGCTTCATTGCTACGCTTTCCTGCGTACCGCGCACTGATTCGACTTGCCAGCATATTGCGCCATACTACACAGTACGTCTCCTGTTCACCACTAATCGATATTAACCATCAACAGCAGTTATTAATGTGGCCGTTGGCACAGAAGTTTTCACATCAGCAGTCGAACATGACTTCGTTCAACGTCACGATTGTCCGACAGCGCCCTGTTATTTTTGTCGATCCTCTGGCTTCGACGATACCTGGAGGAACGACCAGAACGTATTGAAGCAAGTCCGAACCAGCTGGAAAAAGTTCGTCCAGGAGGCTTATACAGTGTATTATGCGGGATTGGCGCGATCTGCTTTCGATCGAAATTGGGCGCTTAGAGCGTATACCTTCCCATAAGTATTCCCGTTCCATCTGGTGTTTCAAGCTTGTGCAACATCTGGAAGGAACTCTCCCACAAAGGTAGTTCCATTGTCTTGGTGGTTTCGAAGATCCACGCTATTTCCACGTTCCTTATACTAAAAGCATCCGCCTCGTGCAGCATGAACCGCTCAACATGTGAGCTGCGCCAGTTGTGGATTTTCCTCAGTCGCCATAGCTTCTATCCCTCGTCTGGCGTCCCTCCCTTGACCGACTCTCAATTCCCAGTGATCCAAGAAAATCCCTACCGTCTTGAACATGAGCGAAACTGACATCTTAATTTTGTACGCCGCTCGCAATGCTATACGAGGAACATTCTGACGCGATTTTACCCCCCAGAATAATGGGTCAAACAGGAGTTGGGAAAAGCACTGTAAGCGTTTTTCCGAGCGAAAGTCCAGGTTATCCACTTCATAGGACAGTTCATTAACTTCGCTGCGGGAGAGGAAGCAGTGTCTGTTGGTCACGGTTTGAACTCCTGGACCAGGGAACCGAAACACGTTATTTGTTTCCATCCCGAATTTGCTTTAGGGTCGTCGCGTCGCATCATCCTCGTTGATACCCCTGGTCTTAACAATGAAGATAGAGAAGACTCCGATATCCTGGTGCATATTACCGACTGGATGAAGGTTACGTGAGTCGATCTCTCGCGCATACCATACACTGTCATGTTACAAACTGGGCGGCAGGTGTAACAACGGAATGACATTTGGTGGAATCATTTATCTGAGCGAAGCGAGCCAGCGCTACCTTCCGCTGTTCAGCAAACTACGCGCCAATGTCACAATCCGCGACACCGTTTTGTCCGTCGGTACTAAGAGTGAAATGCCGCAAGGTGTCCATTTTAGGAATTCTCTGGAATCTGCCTGGGAGATCATTGGTTTGGTTCTACAGCGACAGTGCGTACATGATATCGCCCAGATCCGAACACAGCTCGTCCATATCGCCAGAAAGCCCAAAAAGCCGAGATTTTCGAGAATATTGGCACGATTTGCATCTCTTTTCAGGTCTTTCTAGAATAGTTTGTCGTCGGTTAATACTGGCCGAACCGAATCCAGGACATAATTTAGAATGAATCGTGCACGTTACACGAGAATTGTAAATAATCATATAAAGCAATTACTCCGACCACCGGGAGATAAATATCGCGCGTGGCATCCTATTCATCTGCAGGCCGTGGTGGTGCGGGGGAACACGGACTCTGCGACACGACAGAAAGACTCTCTTGCTTACCTACCAACTTCATACCGATAGTCTAGTGATCTCACGGCCAGGACAAGGAGGCAATGCGCCCAATATATAACGTACTGCAATCCACTTGACCCAGTTGATTCGAAAACTTTGAACAATAATAATAAGGTAAGCTCGATCTCTCACCACATACCGCTCACTGTAGTGAACACTGAGTTTACTCAAGATGATAGTACATTCAATAAGTGACCCACTGTGAGACCGAAGAAAGTCATAATGCGCCGCGGAACAGTGACCTGCAGATCCTGTATCTGCCTGAGAGTCGTGCGTATCTGATTACGATTTTCGTCCAATTTCGCTATAGACTCTGGATCACCTTGCGCCTGGAGATCCTTTGCCACTTTCTTCTGCATTTCGAGCAACTGCTCGAGGGTGTACCGCAGAGTTTTGCCCGCATCAGTCTCGGGAATATATCGCTGAAGTTCAACCAATTCCTTCTGAATTCGGAGAGCTGTCCGTTCCTCGAAATTGTCCAAGATAGCATAAACGATGTTCCAGGCAGAGTCTTGTGAATCCTCGAATCGGCACACCCCCGACCCTCTAGCAATGTTTTCTTGCCAGTATGTTTCGATCAACTGTTTCTCACGTCGGGCGCCCATCTCTGGTGTGATATCCCTCCATTTTGTAGTCCCAAGAATTACAGAGGCGTCAGCCCCTTCACCACATAATTTGCGAAACACAGCCAAATTTGTACGAGTAGCACCCAGCATGCGAGTTTGAGAAATATCGTGAAGGTAAATAACGCCACCAAGTTTCATATTTGCATCATAGCTGGAAATATTTAGTTTTTTGTTGTCGAATCGAATTCTGATGCGCTTACGATGAGGCCAGCCAGACAGCAATTCTTCTCAATATCTCCGCATCCTCCGTGTAAGTGTCGTCGAAACCTGGTGTGTCAACCATGACGACGCGGCGACCCTTGAGACGCGGTCGATTTGGAACGTCGGAGATGAAGACGTGCTGGAGAACGGGTGTACAAGAGTTCAAGCTGTGACCGACTGTCATCTTTGCAGTACCCAAGACAGCGTTGATGAACTATGAGCAATTAGTGTTGGCAACCGAGAACGATGGGGTCGGCAGCTGCCTACAGTGCTTTTCCCAACACCAGTCGGACCCATGACCCTAGAAACGAGAGCAGTAATGAGATGAAAACATGGTATTAGAAGATAGGAAAGAACTCACGGAATGACGATGTCGGTCTCCTCTGGTCGGTCGCTCATGAAGTCGACTTTCAAATTGAGTAGCTTTCGTTTTTCCGCTTTCTCCCTCCAATTACCCTTCTTCATTCTAGTCGTAGCGTGCAGCGGTGTCGGCGTGTCGCTGGTATGGAAGTCTAGAAGCGTTCAAATAATACGGTTTGGACGGCGTTGTATCTTATATAGGGCGGGTGGCAACGTGTTCTAAACGTATGCATCTTCCGCGCTGCCTAACTTCATGCAGCCTCGTGCACATGCCAGTGGGATATATGCCGCTTGTATGAGATTGGAGGGCAAGTACTTAGTAGAAGCGATTTCGGCGGCAACCTCCGGATCTTTCTTCACAGAATTTCCAAATAACTTGGTACATAAGTACTTCAACCTGACTTCAACAATGCCCGCTGGTGTGCCTAGTAATTACCTTTGTCACCCTCACAACACTAGCTATAGCTGTGTCTTCCTTTGCATGGAACTGAAGGTACTACTAGCCCATTCGTTCTCCGAGTAGTGGGTTCAACAAATAGCTGGGGATCCACCGTGACTTGGACAGATGTTTCTTTCAGCTTCGAGGACTACTCCAAAGTGACCGTTGCCATTGCACTCCCGAGCCGACATTGAATAACACAAAACTTGCTTCGGGTGAGAAGGCTTTGCGTGGTCTGTGATATTTCAATTGCTAACCTCTAATGACTCCCAGTCAGTGGCTCAAATCGTACGGTCCATTATATGAATGAACTCTGCCCTGTTTGAAGTCCCGTTGAGTCACATCCCGTTCGATCCTTCCTCGAAAGTTTAGCCACTCGCTCGCGGCGGCAGTCCAAGAGCAGTCCCTATGTCCAAAGTCAACGCACAGTACTACATGATATACAGAATCGGACATACACTCAAGCCGGGCGCAAAATATACCCGCACTGGCCGCACCTTGCCGCGGAGGACTGGAATATCACTGTGCTACAGCCAGCGAAGACTCATGCCACCTTCCGCGGGACGGCCTTGTAAAGAGGTGTACGCTACACCAGGCGTGGAAGACCTGAAACGCAAATTGGAGCGTAAGCTGCACGACAAGAACGCCCACACAACACAGGATATGGGCACTAGTGAATGTAGTGCAGCCCCAAGGGGATCTTATAGACTGTTTGAACGAGGGTGACAGTGCGCATGTGAAACATTCAGTAAAGTTAGTGGCTAACATGGGATGAACTTAAATAGGCCCCCATCCTGTGCTATCAGAAGAGACAATCTCTGATCAAGTCATATTGCAGATCGAACATCTCGTTACACGGAAGCTGGATTAGTATTCCAAGATATCTTCCAATAAGCCCGACACATCGTGTGAAGCGCCAGCCGATAGATCGACAGGAGTTCGACCCTCATCCTGTCCACTGGCCCCTGCCTTCTGTCTTCCGAATTCCATATTTTGGTCTCAACTCCAATAAAAGAACATCCATGTTCTGAACACACACCAGGCAGCCTGCCAAGTTAGCTCGGTCCCTTCATCCTTTACCGAGCCCCTACGGCCTCGATAATTCACGGTCTGCACAGATCCACGTCATCATTAATCGCCCACTGATGTTTACAACTATCATGGAATTCAACATCACCGCCTCGTGTCTGAGAGTGAGATCCTTAGTCAGCGATCACCATGGTGCAGACACGATGCAGACACGATGCAGATGCAATAACACCAGAAGCTCGGGACCTGGAAATCTGGGATGCGATGGATCACAACTAACGATATCTAATGCTTCAACTTCACCTGGAGGATGTGTGGATCGTTCCCAGACGAATAGAGCCGAAGTATAGAAGCATGCATGGATAAGTCGAGCCTGGGCAACGGGGAAGCCTGGCAAGATTCGTTCAGGCGTAGAGCCAAGCTCCGTCCCGACAACTGCGGTTCATTATTTTATTTGGGACCGAAGTGAACACCGAAAAGGCTGTCGATCGGATGTAAAATGGAGTTACCCAATGGACTAATCAATCGAGGCAATCCCTTTTCCATCATCACCACATTAGGCGCCGAAGCACGTTGTAACCTGCTGGATGCCTACACCTGCTGAATGCCTGCAGGCCTGCTGAGGACCTAATCCCTTCCCAACCGTAACGACCGATTGCCCCTCTATTCTACCATCTCCAAGTCAAAGACTGCAATGGCAAAAGGAAAAGGAGGAAAGAAGAGGGGATCCTGGAGACGAAAAGAGCTCAAACCTGACGAGGACGTAATTATCAACCGCGACGAAGCGCGTGAAAGTGACGTCGTCATTCCGTGAGTGTTCATCCGCTATGCTTCAATCGCCCATAACCTACAAGTTGCTTCCAGTGTTATGGGGCCAACAGGTGTCGGGAAAAGCACCGTAGGCTGCTCTCGACCCGTTATTTTTTCTTATTCAGTCAAGATACTTATAGTTCATCAATGCTCTATTGGGACGTCCTGTGATGCAAGTCGGCCATGATTTGAAGTCCTGTACAAACAATCTCCAGCATATTTTTATCCCCGACTCGGACATTCCAAATCGTCCACGGTTCAAGGGCCGCCGCATCGTCATCGTTGATACCCCGGGTTTCGACGACACTTACGCGGACGACAGCGAGATCTTAAGACGTATTGCCGTCTGGCTCGCTTCATCGTGAGTACATCGCTGTTTGCCCGAGACAAAGCATCTAATCCTGTTGAAGTTACGATGCTGATATGAAACTTGGCGGTGTTATTTACCTTCACGACATTTCCCAAACTCGCATGTTGGGTACCACTCGTAAGAATTTTGATATGTTCCGCAAACTATGTGGGGAGGAGGCCGCTGGGTCTGTAATTCTCGGGACGACAAAATGGGTGGAAGTCCAGCCGCAAGTTGGTAAGCGACGTGAGGATCAGTTGGCCTCGACGTACTGGGGGGACATGATTGCCAAAGGATCGAGGATGCACAGATTCGAGGGTAGTTCCCACTCTGCTTGGAAGATCGTCCACCTTGTTCTCGACAAACTCGAGCAAAGCGAGGCTCTCCAAA
>QFEU01002810.1:0-19334 GCA_003316345.1 Tricholoma terreum
GCTTGTCCACTTGTTCAAAGGATTGGGGCAATTGCAGGTATTTCCATGGCTGGAATAACTGTGCACAGCCACAACCCTGTGGGCTCAACAAAATGCAAAAACCCATTCATGAGTAGGCCCTGTGTTCTTTACTGGATGTGTGATTGAGAACTAAGACTTTGCTAAGACTCTAAGTGAAAATGAATGAATGAGTGAACAATTTGAGTATTGAATTGAATTAATAGAAATAGTCAGTTAGAACTATATGAGAGTCCAGTTAAAAAAAACAAAAAAATAGATTTTTCACTTTTGAGATTTACTTGGGATAATCATTTACAATACATTACCATCTCTTATCAGCCTGATGGACATTGTGGTACACCATTGTTCTGTCAACCCACCCTATCATAATCTAACTTTATAAAGTGGTCTGCAAGAATTGGGCTTCTTGTAGTAAATTTTACTTTTTATACTTTTGTTATGACTTTATAAAACCTTCTTAAACTATCTTCAAACACCTGATGCTGAGCTAGAGATCGAAAGTCAGCTTTAATTACAGGGACTCACAATGCTGCCGATCAAGTGGTTCACTTATCTCAAGCACCACATCAGCAAGTTCAGATTTTTCCCATAGCAAACCATAGCAAACACGCCAGACCCATAGCATCCCATAGCATCATAGTGTACACAGACAGTGATGTAGTGCTCCCTAGTGCTATCAACTACATTCCCCATTTATCTTGTGTGAGTCCTCAAACAATTCCCCTCATTCTACTTCATTTCCATTCCACAAGAGTTATGTAATCCTGCCCTAATGTTGATTCATGTGTTGATGTTGATATTCTATTCAAAAGTCAGCTCATCTTTTCGAATCCCTATCTTTCCCTCCACCAACAATTGACCTTTCCTGCCATTCCCACTGCCTCACGAGCTATGACCACACACAATATAGCTATGTATTATTGAGTATCCTCTGTGTGAACCATCACCAAAAGTATGTTCTGCCTAGTTCGCTTTGTCACATTCTTTCAACTCCTGCTCCAGGGTGGCCCAGGCGTCCTCAATGCCTGCATGGAATTTCTAGAATCAGGGTGTAGTTGCATAGTGCAGGTCTGGCTGCTCAGGTTAGTTGTTATATTTGCTTGCTATGACAAACTGACAGTGCCCATTATCTCAACATAGTCAAGGTGTTGACCTCAAGCCCCTTTAAACAACCTGTACGTTGCCAGAACTGGCTGAGACTAGTGGAACTGCCAAAGTTTTTTGGGATGGGTACAAGGATGGTATGTGAAGAGATCTTTTTGTCTAGGCGCACACTAACATAGCACTCATGGTTATTCAGAATTCTCCTCAAAAATATTCCTGCTCTCAATGTTTTCCTGTTCGAGGCCTGCTGCATCTGTTTCATCATGGACTCTCCACTTTCTTCGCATTTAGATGCTTTTTCTCATCACATCATTGCTCTCTCTTGATTCATCTCACATTTGGCAGACATTCATGCTTTGTTGTTACACGCATTCAACTTCATGTCTTCGTGTTCACTTCAGACTTTTTTGTGTCGACCTTACTCTACCATAGTTAATAGTCCCTGTACATGGTGTATTCTATAGATCTACACAATATATTTTTGCTTTTTGCAGTTATTGGAACCCTGAGTTGAATGAGGAATGAAAATTCTTGATGAATAAAAACAGCCAGGTACCAACCGAAAATGGTTAGTTAGATGTCGGCTAATGTGCTGCATAGCATTCCTGTAGGGGTGCTGCCCGATATGGGCAGTATGTACTTGTTGATTACGGAAGCTGCTGGTATATAACCGGCAATGTTTATTTGTAGCTATAGTTTTACATGTACCTCATCCATGCGCTATAGAAGTTGGTCGCACTTGTACCGCATGAGGTCTTAGTTCAACACCCCCCGCTTGACAGCACTACACTTTTTTAAGTGTCCAACACTCTTAGCCTGGGACCTAGCCCAGACTACGACACTATCCACTAGGCAACAAAGTTTGATACCAACAGCCACATGTCAACACATGTGGTAACTGCTGCCAAATCTGGCAGCAAGACAAAGAAGAAGCCTTTAAAGGCAACAATGGCTACAGTGGCCCCAGATAATCTGAGGCCTATAGGTGCCAAGTCGATGAACTGGCAAACACCTGCCACATCGACAACGAGAGTACTGAGAAGTGCCAGCAAAGTTGCTGGCACATCGACAGGACAAGAAGACTTGGACCATTTGACACCGACAATGGAAACGGCGTCTATACGAGAGGTAAATGACGAGCTCATCAATGTTACACTGCAGCCAATGGCTGCGGGAATTGAGGTCAAAACAGAGGCACTCAGTTGGACGACCATATGATCGTCAACCAGACCATTCAGAGAGAAGGTCAATTCCGCCCCACCAAGGTGGTAGAGCAACAGAGGGTGATCATGGACCACCTCAGGGACCACCTGGAAATCCTCCAGGAGACTCACCAGGAGGATCAGATAGTGATCCTTCCTATCGAGATACAGGATCTGGAGAGGAGGATGAGGAAGAAACAACATCCTCCGACGAAGAAGAGGACGTTGAAGAGCTGTTTACAGCTCTAGTGGTGCCTGAGTCTAGGGGAACAGCAATGCTGTCCACCTGAACTGCCCCACCAGTAACGGCTCCAATAAGTGGAGCCGAGAGGACAGGTTCTCACCACGAACATGGTGATCGCTCACCAACGAGCATATTGAACGCTCGTAGAACCGCTAGAGAGATGCGGTTCGTATCTGAGACGAGATTGGGGAATGGTGATCGACTATTCCTGGACCCGTATCAACGGGCCCATACAGTAGAATTAGACTCTTACAGGGATAAGAGTTGACCCAAACATAGTAAATATCTACGTTCTGTACATACCAAGCTTCACTGAATGATTGATGAAAAGGTGGTCGTGTTACATGACCACTCAACCAACACAAAAGGAGGGCCACAAGTGCCCACCCCACCGTCATACAATGGTGAAGGAGACACCGAGGTGTATGAAAGGTGGCTTAGCACCTTGCTGAGATGGCTCCGCGTAAATAAGATTTGCGGAGCAGAATACGATGAGGAACATATAGTATATGTTTCTATGTACTTGGAAGGAGACGCATTGTCGTGGTTTAACAACAATATTGATGGTTTCCACCGTCAACAGGAATACTGGACCTTTAAGGAGGTCATAATGGGATTATATGACCATTTTGTGTTCCGCGCAGCAACATGTGATGCTTCAGACAAGTTCTGGAGCATGACAGTCCGAGAAGGAGATGATATCATGTCCTTCTACCATAAGATGGTGCGATACGCCACATGAATGGTGAGAGCGCCAGATCGCTACACCTTCAAGTCTCAGTTGATGATGAATATGCCATTGGCAATGTTCAACTTTGTGATTAGCAAAGGATGTTCAGCTGAACATTCACTAACCAAGACTATTCTCCACTATGCCAAACAGGCAGAGGAGAACGACAGACAGTCCAAACAATGGACTGATCGTAGACATGCAGGAACGAACATGCACCTAGGGAGGACTACCAAGCCTCCGATGGTACCTACACCAAGGCCCCGTCCTAGTACATGATGAACAACGAGTGAACGTCGTTACAAACCAGATGATTGAAATGATCATCCAGCAAGACAATCAAATCATAATGCGGGTTCAAATTCACGACATCAACCTCTAGCTTCACACCACAGTGAGAGGAAGCGTATGCATGGTCATGTTAGAGAGCATGATCATCCAGCGGATGATGGTAATCTGCCTGACATGTCAAATATGACATGTTATGGATGTGGTGAGAAGGGACACATTGCCAAAGACCCAAAGTGTAAGAACTTTGGGAAGAGTAAACCCAGTGCGAAAATGTTTGTGGCCCAAGAGATCCTAGACAAGGATGATGACGGAAGGGCCAACAACAGAGTTGTCGACCAAGATAAGGAGCCAGGAGATCATGATGAGGATGATCAGACTCCATGGGACCAACATGACAGCGAAGTCGTGGGATTCCAATACAGCTCGGAAGGAGAAGAGGTCAAATTCAACGAATTCGATGATGGTCATTGGGACCATGAAGAGAGAGTAGAGCAGATGTATGCTCTGCGAATCAATTCGATAAGTTTAATTGATTCGACCAACAAGTTTGCAGTGATCAGCAAACTGGACTTTGACGAGCCAATCGTTGAGGAATATAATTACTATAATCCTCAGGACGAGGACCAAGACTTTCCGCTGTTGCAGGAAGTCAGCAATTCCAAATCTGAATCTGAACTGGTTTGGAAGGAAAGCTCTGAAGGAGAGTTCCCAATATTAGTGGAGTCTGATGACCCCGAGAAATCGGACAGTGATGATGAGGATATCATCGCTCTAGAGTTCAACGAACTCTTTTCAGCAATAAAAGCAGGAGAGGTAACGAGACCGCCTGCAACGAAGCATCCGGTTACGCTTCATAAGTCAAGTCAAAAGTTGACCCAGCCAATAAGAGACCCAAAGGAGAACCAATGTTTTGTAACATTGGTCGAGATCCACAGACAACCAGCAGTAACACTGCTGGACTCTGGATGCACTACAGACGCAATATCACCCGAGATCACAAACATCGTGAGAATAAAGGTGCAAGAGCTGACAGAGCAAGTACCGTTACAGCTTGGAATGGCAGGGAGCCGATCCAAGATCAACTATGGGGTGAATAGCCACATAGAGTATGGTCCCATAAAAATGGACCATTACTTTGATGTAATTAACATCGATAGATACAATGCCATATTGGGCACTATGTTCATGCGTAAGCACGGCATAGTGCTTGATTTTGAACTTAATCAAGTTCGAAGGAAGAACGAACAACTGCTCGCTCTTGAGGAAGGTGGTGACAGTTACCTTATGGTACGACGAATGGCAATGAACAAGCATCAGGAGATGCTTGTACCCAACATGGTGGGTGATTCAGAACCCACTACAAATGGTACAGTTGGACCGTCAAAGTTACCTCGAGTAAACGATGGTCACAAAGAGCGACCACCGGCTGCACCTAACAAGGATGCAGATGATGCGGTTGGCAATGTCATTAATAAATGACATGAGGACGGTCAACAGACCACCCGTGAACCTAAGGAACTGACAGCTCCTTCCCAAGACCGAAAACGGTCTTCTGCAGGTCGATTGAGAACAGTGGTAATGGAAGATGAAGATGAGGAAAAACTGCCTCATCTAACCACTGGGTTACCGCAAGCGTATCCGGTAATCATGGATGGTCGGGGCACCCTGACTATCGAAGATATTGAACGAATGGTTGATAAAACACCAACCATTGATGCAAGCTCAAGGAGCTCAGCCCAGGCTATGTTAGACCTGGAAGAGGTGGATGAGATAGTCCATGAGTTCACTAGAACTCGATTTCCTCAACTGGCAGCACGCGAAGAGCACTTGCCACCAACAATATCACGAAGCCATTTGTGGACAGAGGAAAGCTCAAACAGGATGAATGTCATCCTGTTTGCAGTAATGAATGATCATTCTGCAAAGATGAGCGATACAGGACCGCTCACTGAAGAAGATATCCCTAGATTATGAGAGGAATGGAAGAAGTTGTGTCACGACATCATGCAGGGCACGCTGGAACAGCTTCCGCCGCTGAGGGATGTGAATCATCGCATCCCCCTGATTGATGAGAACAAGCGGTATAGGTATCACCTACCATGATGTGCAGACGCTATGAGACCACAGCTGTCTGAAAAGATAGCACAATATACTTGTGCTAATTGGTGGACGCCATGCCACACAGAGCAGGCTGCCCCTATGCTGTGTATCCTGAAGAAGAATACCACATTGCATACTGTCATCAACGCTCGAGAGTGCAATGATAATACGGAAAAGGATGTGACTCCTCTTCCTGATCAAGATCAAATTCGCCTTGATGTGGCTAGAGTGAAGATTCGCTCTAAGATAGACTTCTCCGACACATATGAACAGATATGTGTCCAACCAGACGATGTATACAAGACATCGTTTGCGATGGTGTATGGCACCTTCATCAGTAATGTGATGCAACAAGGTGATTGCAATGCACCGTCAAAGTTTCAACGGGCAATGAACCACATATTCTGAGACTTCATCGGAATATTCTTGCATGTGTACTTAGATGATCTATTCATCTATAGTAAGACGGTTGATGAACATCAATGTCATCTCAAACTCGTATTCGACAGAATACGACAACATCAGTTCTACTTGCACGAAGACAAGTGTGAACTGTTTGCAGACAGAATTGACTGTCTGGGGCATGTAATCGACGAAAAAGGATTACATGCAGATGCCGATAAGATGGCGAAGATTTGCGATTGGCATACACCTTGAAACTATCACAAGGTGCAACGATTCTTAGGACTTGTGCAGTATCTGGCACATTTCTTGCCAGATATATCGGCCTATACAGGACCGATATCAGCGATGGAGAAGAACGGACGACCGTTCTTCTGGACACCATTACACAATAAGTGTTTTCAGATGATTAAAGCCATCTGTTGTAGGACTCCTATCCTACGCCTGATAGACCACGATTGGGATGAGCCTATATGGGTCATCTGCGACGCGTTGGTCTATGGAGTAGGCGCAATGTATGGACAAGGCCCTACTTGGCAAACCTGCAGACCTGCAGGTTTCATGTCCAAAAAGTTCACGGACACACAACGGAATTACCGTGTGTTCAAGCAGGAAACGCTCACGATACTCGAGGCCCTCCTGAAATGGGAGGACAAATTGATCGGGTATCGAGTTCATGTGGTAACAGACCACCAAGCGCTTGAATTCTTCAAAACGCAACTGAGGCTATCTAGCCGTCAGACGAGATGGATGGAATATCTATCTCGTTTCGACTTTGACATTAGATATGTCAAAGGAAACTCTAACAAGGTGGCAGACGCCTTGTCAAGGTACTACGAGCATCACTCATGGGCAGACGTGCCAGAATTGCATGACTACGTCAACGCCAACGTGCACCTTGACCCAGAGCATGACGATCTCCCCTGGGACCGTTTCCGGGAAGTCAAGGACAAGGTCATTGAAGACCGAGTGCGTCATACCAACAACGCCAAGTTGCAAGTAGAACTTGCAGCACTACGAGAGCATCTCGAGGATCGAGACATTATTGCGGCCAAAATGGCTGCTGTTCAGAACGAGAAAGAGAAGAGGGAAACCCCTCCTTCCATAGTAGGCGATGATTCCACTATATTTGAATCACGTGCGAAGGGAGAAAACCTTCACAAACGAATGACGACTAAAGACTCATTCAATAAGGACGTGCGAGAAGGATATCAATTGGACGCAGTGTTTCAGAAGATACTCATACACCCGGAGAGTCATCCTAACTTCACAGTGAAGGATGAATTTGTATGGACAACGAATAGAGGGGGAGAGAATGTATTATGCATTCCCTCCTCAATGTCGAAAGGATCGACATTGTATGGTCAAATTATCGACCAAGCCCACACAATAGTAGGTCATTTTGGACCTCAGAAGACCGCCGACTATGCTCGTCGGTGGTATTGGTGGCCACATCTACTTGTAGACGTGGAGAAGTTCTACGCATCATGCGAAATTTGTGCATGATCAAAAGGTGAATATCAAGCACCCGCAGGCAAGTTACATCCCTTGCCTATACCTACTCGACATGGGAATCGATAGGAATGGACTTTACAGGCCCATTTCCAGAGGTTGATGGGTATAACTACCTTTGGGTAGTTATCTGTTGCCTAACTTCCATGGTACACTTGGTGCCGGTGAACACCACAACCACAGCATCCCAGCTGTCGGTCATATATATGTGTGAGATCATGCGCCTGCACGGTCTACCATCCTCGATTGTATCCGACCGAGATGCCAAGTTCACGTCGAAGTGGTGGCATGAACTACACAGACTGATGGGTACGAAGTTGATGATGTCTACTTCGTTCCACCCACAGACCGATGGGATTACCAAGTGGGTAAACTGCTTGATTGCACAGATATTCCGTGCAGCCATCAGCCCAGACCAACGGGACTGGGTATATAAATGCCCAATGACAGAGTTTGCAATAAACTCAAGCATCAATCGGGCCACAGGGATGGCACCGTTCGAGCTCAACTGCAGGTACATGCCCATAGTTATGCGACAGCTACCTGCTGCAGAACGTGCACCACCAGGTGTACGCACATTCGCAATGAATGCACTCAGGAATATGGTGGTCACGCATGACACGTTGATTGCTGAAAGAGTATTCCAACAATTTCACACCAATAAACATCGACGTGACGAGCCAGATATACGAAAAGGAGAGCTCATATATCTATCGACAAAGAACTTGTTGATGCCAAAGGGTCAGGCCAGTAAATTGGTACCCCAATTCATTGGTCCATACAAGGTGAAGAAAGTGTATTCCTCCACCTCTAACAATGAGTTGCATCAGCAAAAAAGCCAAAAATATACATGGATATATATGGACGTACATTGGGTAAATTGCCTACCAGTCAGGTCTAGAGCCAGGTATACATATTAATACGACTGCGACGATGTCTGGGAAATGTAACAAGGAAAAAGACTTGTATGTGATGTATAGTACAGTTGAATAGATGGTTGACATTGCATGTACAGGGATTCATGGTGGTACAAGCCTCCAGAACCATACATTGTTGCAGTTGCATACATGTGTATACATGGCTGCAGATTATCTTAGAGGCAAACATGCTCGCAGTTCTATGTATGTCCATGTCAAGTTGCAGGAGCATACATGGACAGGCATGGTTGTACCAGCCAACCTGTGCCATTTCCCCTCTCCCCTCATGTTTCCTTATACCAGGCCCATTTATCAATGAAATGAATCTATTGCGAAATCGTTACTATCAAATACAGCAAGTATTGGTACATATGAGGGTACAAGACAAGACAAGAGCGGAGACGAAAGCCGGGACAGCGCACGGCTGAGACGAGCGAAGGTGAAAGCAGACGAGACGAGACGAGACGAGACGAGACTGAGATCAGCGAAGACGAGATGAGAGTTGAGACGAGACACGACGAGAGAGAGGAGCCGAGACGAGAGCCGATACGAGAGAGAGAAGACAAGACGAGAGCCGAAAAGAGAGCACAGCAACGAGAGGACTGTCAACGACGCGCCGCGCGGCCTCGAGCCAATGTTTTTCTAGTGATCCGTTGAGGTGGCGGGGAGGATGGTGGCGTACCGCTTGCATCATGATGGGTCATTGAAGAGTGGGGCGCGGAACTTGAGGAATGTGAGGATGACATAGAGGGACGTGAGGACGACGTTGAGGGATGTGAGGACGACATTGAGGGATGTGAGAACGACGTTGAACTTGCTGGAGGTGATGACGTGGAAGCTTGAGGGAGTTCCGGAGAGTGGGCAGCAGCATCCTCAAACCGGTTGTCAGGCAGGTGGGATGGAGTCGTCCAATGGCCTACATACCTCGACAGCAGTCGCACCTGCTGATCCCTCTCTTGCACTTCTCTCGCCCCCACCTCCTTCCCGGCGTTGCTGCCCTTGACGTGCCCGCCGTTGCATGAGGATTTCATTGACTGGGTCGTCATCACTGCTGTTTGGATCTGGCTTTTGCATGCGTTTCCGCTTCTTCGAGCGATGGCCGAGCCCAGGAACTTGGCTGCGATCCGGCGTGTGATCAGATTGTGGGTATGAGATATATGTAACACGGACCCTTGCCACCACTCTAAAGTTTCGACAACCCATGGGTCCTTCTCGTTGGTTTCAAACAAATCGACGATGTTGTTGAAAAAGAGTTCGTAATTGAACTCGCCGTCTTCGGAAGACCAGGACTCGATGGAACTGAGTGCGAAACGTGCCTGTGTGAAAACATTTGAGTGCGAGAAAGCTGGCGAAAACAATAACCAACCTGGACTGCTGCGTAGGCGATTGTCCGACCTGTGACCTTTGTCATTTGATGAATTTCGGCCTTCGACGGTTTCGTTCCTTTCCTCTGCTTCCCAAATGCGGACGACGGGCCAGTGTAGATGTGACGGAATACCTAAGAGTGATATCAGCTGATGAAGTGTAGATAATAGAACACTTACCCAGACAAGCAGCATGCCACGCAATAACCCACGTTCTTTGTTCTTCGGGTCATACGGGGTCACATCCAGGCTATAGAGAAAAGCTGGCCACCCAGATGTCTTGACCCGGTGACTCCCGTCGTTTGCCTTTTCCATAAATTCGCTACGAGTTGAATCAATAACAGTTCGCATATCAATGATAACATGGAACTTACTTCTTATTATTGAGGAACTCCGCATATAGGTCGATGGGACACAAGGAGTCGGTTGTTGCTATATGATTGAAGCCGCGTGCACTCTTGGCATGCATCTTTGTGAGTGGGGGGTCGAAGTAGTCCTGGCTCGGATCGCGTAGGATGTACCCGATGATATCGTACTTCAAGCTTGCAGTATCCTCTTGTCTAGCAGCAGCAGCGGCAGATCCGAGCTAGAATAATCAGTTAGACATTTTCGAGATGCATATATGCACGTGTGTACATGGGCGATGAACGCCTCGGGTTGCGCGGGGTCCTCGCCCAACTTTGTTACCACACCCTTAAACATCGGTACCAGCTTCATAAAGTCGTCATTCATCATTCTTTCTTCCTCAGTATACCTAGTAGTAGTCAGTAATCGTTCCAATGACTTGGCACTATATGTACTGTTCTGTTGGTTCCTCGTCCTCATCAGGAAGGCCTGCATACATAATAGTTGTGATGGATGCGAAGGGGTTGATGGACAGTGGAATCCATCATGCAGCGTTGAAGTATGGCTCCAGTGGATCGTTCCTGTAAGGAATGTTAGTGATAGTGACAACATATATTGAGAATGAACTGTACCTTCTCTTTTTTGTGGTCTTGGTCCGGAATTGTAGGCTGCGGATGACGCAGTCGGTGTGATTGGAGGGCAAGGAGGGTGGCAGAGAAGGAGGCATGGTGGTGGTACGAAGAAGAGTTGAGGCGAGAAGTCAACTCGACAGCAGAGTGAAAATGAGAATTCGGGCACGTGACACATCTCTTATCATGATTCTCTGATTCCTCAAGTCACATCGTAGTCATGATCCTCAAGTTGCAATCCTCAAGTACTAATCCGAGTCGTATTGTAAGTTTTTAACTACTAATGATGAAGCTTTTTTCTCAAGCTGTTTTCTAGTCAACACCTGTACAACACAGTCCCACTCATTTATTTTATTATTCCACCTTCGTTTATGGAGTTGACTTGGTGTCATCCATCTGGAAGCGACTTGGCGTCGTTCTAGTTCTAGTTTTGTTCTTTTCTCCTTTCAATGGCCAACCTTAAATGTCCAGGTTGCAAGCGCAACTTTGACAGCCATCGAGCACTCGGCACTCACAAGAGGTATTGTCAAACCAAAATCATGGTCGTCGCAACCAAACTGCTGGAACAACGCAAGGTCAACATGGAGAAGAGGGAGGAGAAGAAGAGAAAGGTTGAGACTGTAGGACATGAACCAGCCCAAGAGGACGAGCAAAGCAATAAATCTGGTGTTGAAATCTCACATCCCCCAACTGTAAGTCGAAGCCTGCAATTCAACAGGTACTCGATTGACTCAGTGTTTTGATTAGCCAGAACCGATTCTGAGTCCAACACCTCCACTCTGACCATCTGGGCGGCCAAACCGCAAGACACGCCTTCCCAAACGATACCGAGATGAACTTCCTCCCCAACCTCCTTGCATACCAGTCGTTGAGGATGAAAATCACGATGCACATCCTCCTGTGAATGTATCAGAACCCACCCTTTCACCACCAGTTGCATATCGTACTCAACCTAATGGTTATGGTGTCTATCGCATATACCCATCTGGAATACCCTCTTATACTCCCGACGAGCTCTATTCTCTGGATGGTGTCTCTGACTCACCAACCTTTGCGACAGATTCCAACCACACACCTGATAGAGCTCCTTGGTGGTCGTCTTTTGGCTTATCTTTGCAGAACATCCGTGAAAACTACTTCGCACCATTTCTCAATGCTTCTGTCTTTCGTCTCATGAACTGGTTCTACAATGGCTCAAATACCAAGTCTCTTGCCAACCTCAACAACCTAGTCAATGATGTGATCCTTGCCGAGGATTTTAAGAAAGACGACTTTATTGGCTTTCGCACAACACATGAAGCGGAACACTTGGACAAAGTCAACACCCCGCAATCACGCTTTTCTGCTCAAGATGGCTGGAGCGAAATTAGTGTCAAGATCTCCCTGCCTGCAGAGAATGTAAGTCATGCGACTGAAGCTGATGCTCCTCAGTTCGAGGTCCCTGGCCTTTTCCACCACCGTGTTCTCCAAGTTATCAAGGCCACGCTTCAAGAGACTGCGGCTAAATCATATCATTTTTTCCCATTCCAAGAGTTCTGGCAACCATCTCCTGACGTACCACCTGAATGCATCTGGTCTGAACTGTATACCGCAGATGCGTTCATCGCCGAGCACGAGAGGATCTGATCGAAGCCTAAGCAGGAGGGGATCGAAAACGTGATCGTTGGGCTGATGTTCTGGTCTGATTCGACGCATCTGACAAGCTTCGGTAACGCGTCACTGTGGCCAATTTACCTTTACCTTGGGAACCTTTCAAAATACACTCGTGCCAAGCCAACATCTTTCTCTGCACACCACATAGCATATATTCCAAAGGTGAGTTTCAATCTCTTCTATCGTATTACCTGTACATTGAACAACATAGGTCGTTGATACTATCAACGACTTTTATCTAGAAGTCTTTGGCAAAACTCCATCCAATGAAGTCCTAACGCACTGCAAGCGAGAGCTCTTCCAAGCGATCTGGATGATCCTGCTTGATGATGAGTTTGTGGATGCATACGCCAATGGGCTTGTTGTTGAGTGTGTGGATGGGATTTCACGACGTTTTTTTCCACGCGTGTTTACATACTCTGCTGATTATCCGGAAAAGTAAGCGATCTTTTGACTACGCTGCCTAAACCTTTTAGACTAATTGTATTTCAAAGAATTCTCATCATATGCATCAAACACCTTGGAAATCACCCTTGCCCTCGGTGTTTGATACAGAAATGTGACATTCCGGCACTTGGCACAAAAAATGACATGCGAAGGAGGCAAAACCCAAAGTTTGTGCGAGTCGACAATGATCCACGCAAATACGCCATCGAGACCGCACGCAGATGGATCTACGAGGACGGTACTCTGATTGATGGTGCGGCTATGAAGCGGTTACTCGGTGTCAAATCTCAAACACCAACTCGTGTACGTTAGTTGAATATTGAACTGGAAATCAGCTAATTCATTCCTTAGAATGCATTTTCGGATCGTCTTGGACCCTTCAGCTTTGACTTTCATTCCATGGTCGTACCTGATTTCCTCCATGAGTTCGAGTTGGGTGTCTGGAAAGCGGTCTTTACTCATTTGATGCGCATCTTACATGCCATCGGCGGAGGTGCAATTACAATGTTGAATAAACGGTAAGTTCTTTTTTAAATCAATCTCATCATGATGATAACGGCACAATAGCTACCGTCAAGTACCTACTTTTGGATGGGACACGATTCGCAAGTTTAGTAACAATGCTTCGGAGATGAAAAAGCTTGCAGCTCGTGATTTTGAGGATTTACTCCAGGTGCGTTCCTCAATCTCATCAAGCGACTCACTGATAATCAATGATCTTTTAGTGCGCGCTTGCGGTTTTTGAAGGTCTACTGCCAGGACAAGATAACAAAGTTGTGCAAGACCTGTTGTTCGAGCTTTCAACATGGCACGGCCTTGGCAAGTTGCGGCTTCATACGGAATCGACACTTCATGCGCAAGACACTTCGACTACAAGAGTCGGACGCAATGTCCGCCGCTTCAAGAAAACAACATGTTCAACATATCACACCCGTGAACTTCCATCCGAAGAAGCTGCGAGAGGTCGTCGTGAGGCCACAGCCACCACAAAAAAGCAAACTTTAGTACAGGACGCCAAAAAAAACTCGAAGGTTTCGAAACCACGCCCTGCCCGGATGTTCAATGAAGCAACATACAAGTATCATTCTCTCGGGGACTATGTGCACGCAATTCGTATGTTTGGGACATCGGATAGTTATACCACACAACCGGTACGTAACTGATTATTATTGGACAGCCTCTTGACTCACAGTTGTCATCAGGGCGAGTTGGAACACCGTCGACTTAAACGGTTCTACCCACGCGTCCACAAAGGGCAGTTCACTCGCGGAATCACGAAGCAACAACGGCGTGAGCGACTGCTATCCCGAATGCATGAGCTTGCACCGACAACGTTGACCCAAAAGAAGCGCAAACATAATGGAATTCAAACTTCGGATGACACCGGACCCTCCGTTTCTTTTGACGATGCCGAGTCTCTTACACCCACGTCGCCAAGTTCTCATCATCAAATTTCAAGGGAGGTTCGCCATAAGGTCAATCTCCTAGCATGGCTTGGCGAGAATCAGGGTGATCCGGCCGTTGAGGTGAGTTTGGTGTCGTTCTTGAAATCAACGGTTGGGCTAACATTCTCTTGTTTCAGCATTTCGTCGTTCGTCTCAAGGAACACTTGGTCTGTCGCTTGGATCCCGACAACTTCCTGGGCGATGAGAAATCGATCACTGCACAAGACCGCAACATGGTGATGATTGTCAACAACCGTATCTTCAAGCATAAAGTCATGTGCGTCAACTACACAACCTACGATCTGCGTCGCTCCCAAGACTCCCTAAACTCTCGTACTCATGCCGATTTCATGGCTCTTCCCAGTGAAACCAACCCCGGACCAGTAGACGATCTCTTCCCTTATCGGTTTGGTCGAATTGTTGGAATTTTCCATGCCATGGTGCTCTACAACGGATCTGGTCGTCAGTCAAGTGAACCACAACATGTCGAGTTCCTATTTGTCCGCTGGTTCACGATCGACAACCGCCATCGAGGGGGATGGAAGTCAAAGCGGCTCCATCGGATCAAGTTCATCGATGGTGATGATCCCGCCGCATTTGGTTTTCTCGACCCACAGGAGATCATTCGGGGTGTTCATTTGATCCCTGCATTCCACCACGGCCGGACTTCTGGTCTCTTACCACCCAGCAACATTGCACGACGAGGGGATGACAACGACGAGGACTGGACATACTTTTATGTCAATATGTAAGTCATGAAAATTTTCGCTCTTTAACTAGTACAACATCAATTTCAGGTTTGTCGATCGCGATATGTTGATGCGATTCCGTGGCGGCGGTGTTGGACACAAGTCAACGCGCGAGGCATCTGATCATTTCCTTCCCGACCGTGATCCCATGGACAGCCATTCCGGAGAGCAGGAGGAGGCCAGCATTGATGAGGAGGAAGAAGATTTGGAGGTGATCGTTGAGGAGGAGGATAACGAGAGCGACGCAGAGGTGGATTATGGATATACGGATGATGGCGAGGAGGAGGAGGAGTGGGAGGATATCGACGATGAACAGCTCGCTGAGTCATTAGGACTGGATTCACTTGGCGCGGAGGATGGTGTTGATGATGTAGACGTAGTAGAGGACTTGGGCTTCTCAGAATTGTAGAGCGTTGTCAGCAGGGTACTATAATTATAGCATAAATTTTCGTCGACACATTTCCACCCGGTTGACACATATATGATGAAACCAAGCATCTACAAATCATATAAGGTGAGCTACCAGCCCATCTCTATCATGTATCTATCATGCATGCTTGAACAATTATTTTATTATTCATATAAGATGTTGTGCCAGAATGTAGCCCGATGTAAACAATGTATGATATAATGTATGAGACCGCCAGGCAGGTTCCGCTACCTATGTACACAACATGTCTTTTACCCTCATAAATGGTGCTGCATTCCAGGTTTCATGATGTATGTACGCTACGCGCCAGGTATGTACCATACATGCATTCTACCTGGCATGTGACTCCATACCATGGCTACCCGGCCATGCATTAGTTTTGCTTTTTTGCTGATGTGGACTTACCTCCTGAGCTGGCGAAACGGAACTTACATGGAAGATTCCATGTAAACCTTCTCAGACCACATCACGCTAATGATGATGTGTTATGCCCTAGTTGTACATCGCCAGAGCTGTACGACTTCGGTGCGCCAAGCGACGCCGAGTGGTATGTGGATGAAATCACAGGCCACCGTTGGCAGGGCTGGAACATCCAGTTCCAGGTAAAGTGGAATCTAGGAGATTCCACTTGGGAGCCGTTGCACAACTGCAACGACTTAGCCGCACTAGACGACTACTTGACGTTGATGAATGTCGAGGAGTGGCAAAACTTGCCACAACACGCCACAAGGGTGGCACGATCAGTACAAAGGAACCAACACAAATAATCTGTTAAGTTAAACAGATAAATGTAATCATATCAGTTGACATATTATGTCAACAAGGGGCGGCAATCGCCGTATACTGTTCACTTAAACCGAACAACGTGGAGTTAGAAAAACTCTAACTTCCTTTGTACCAACACGCAGGAAAACTAAACCGCAACAGCACTGGAAGACAAACCACTCAAGGGGAGTGAGGACAATGTTAGTCATCCTCAAAAGGGGAAGGAACGATGGGGTGACACCGAAATGCCGATGTCACAAGACGAATGCAAAACATGTTCACCTGGAGGATCCCCAGGCCCGAGTGTGCAAAGGGAAACTTGCACAAGAAAAAGCGCAGCTCCGAGAGACGGAGCTAACATGAGCAGACCTGCTCATGTGCCACGTGACTTGACCCGGTGGGCATACAATGAGCGAATGGAGCTCATTCACCACCCACAAGGTTGTGAGGTGTGTACCCACTATGGTACACACATATCATCAGCTGAAATATCAGCTGATATTGACTACGCTGACACCAGAGAGCGTCGAATGATGCACATCCAAGAGGATGCGTATTGGAGGAGACAAGCTGACAACTTTGACCATCAGCTTTTGGAGGCGGAAGAAGAGATCCGTTGACTACAGGGGAAGGTCGACTGACTGGAGCAGCAGCTCAAGGATAACTCGAGTTACGACGGAGGACGTGCAGGCAAACGCCCGCACCACCAACACTCATTCGAGTCCAGTAATGGACCCGATCAAAACGCGACGCCAGCAAGCTGGATGTTGTTGGTGTCTGAAGCTCGGGCCCCTACTTCATATGCCCAGACCGCGGCGACAAGGCCTGTAGCACAGCAGGATGTCGATATGACTGGACCCGAAGAGGCAAACTATCCGCCTCTTCCACCACCCGCTCCACCGATGGCAATGCCATTGAATATTCCAACCATACCTCAGGGTGCCCAATGGACACCCACTCCTACCCCTCGACCGAATACTCAGTTGACTGGGCGAATTATATTGCCCATGAATGAGGCTGAGCTGACAGAGCTCATCTGGCATGCCCATGAAGATAAGAACATGGGTGCTGTGCTGAGTATGAGGATATTCGCATGGGACACACACTCTGTGGGAGCAAGTCGCTCCCCTCTGTAGTCTTTAGGACTGACAAGGTGGAGGTTACCTGAATGGGTACCCTCTGATCAGCGATCCCCGTGGGCAACCACACGACCTGCTGACCCGTCTCGGATGGAAATGCCAAGACAGGATGCGCCCATAGAGGAGTGGGCACGATGGCTCTGGAGATATCCACAGAACCTGCTATCCAAACCAGGGATCACTCATGATCCCTCAGGTATATCACTAGCCTCAATTAGAGGCTACCTATTAATCACAGGGCGAGCGCCCCGTGGTGAAGGCCACCAGCGAGAAAGGGCTGCCTTCATTATGCAAGCAATTGAGCTTGCGCTTATGCCAGGCCTGTATCGACGGGCGCTGGCTTCATTGGGCCTTACCGTGGCTGTCGGTCGCAGTATGGACCGATATACGAATCCGACGGAGAATACCTCTGTCAACGATGTTGTACGGTTCTACGCACAACAGGGTATCAGCGTCAACGAAGTAGTCGATGCTCACGTATGGGTGGAGAGGCAACTCCGCCATTATTCACAGGACGATGACATCGTGACGAGAGCCGAGACTCACCTTGTTCTGAAGCGTACTCGTCAGAATGCGAGTACCGAAGCTCAGGATGAGCTTCGCGCATTAGTTCCAGCGTGGTGGGAGGCGACCACCCCACCACAACCAATGGCAAGGCCAGTGGTTATTCCGCCGTCAATGAGGACGACGAATGCGTCAAGACTGAGGCAAGGCTTGGTCTTCTCATCATCATCGTTGAGACCCTCAACGATGGATTACTACCCAGCGACAGAAACTCCTGTCATCCCCTTTCCTTCAGTGGCGGGACCAGGTCCTACTGGGTTCGCTGATGGTGGATGGACGGGTCATGTCCATCCTCCAAAGAAGAAGAAGGTGCGGAAACCCAAGGTTTCCGCACCCTCCATGGAAGATAGTCAATCTTCCTCCACACAGCTCACTCCACGACCGAAGTAGAATCTGGCGTACTATGGAATCACCATACGCCCGACCGACAGGGAAGTCCTTGACAACTTGCCCCCAGTCCCCACCGATTCGGACGAATCAAGCAAAGACGACTTTGCTGAGGAGGTCAACCAGACCTTCTTATGACATGCCACCAAGTTGGAAAATGCTGCATCTGGGGCTGCCCAGGTGTCTGTCGGAACTGAACTGGCAGAGGCGCCGCTGGCACCTGAAGAGAGACCGGCATCACCTACGGTGACATCTACGGATACACCTATGGGGGAGTGAACACACTACCCATGTTCAAACAGGCGTCAATGTCCATTGACGCTGTATATACTCAATCCGATAGACACGTCAATATGTGTCTATCAAAAGTGGTCGACTATCAGTCACTCCCACCAGTAAGCCTCGTACTTGCACCCACTAGTGGTGCCCTGACCTGAGCGCGGGCCTGTTGATACAGGTCCCCTGACGGACATGTCGAACCTGTCCGTTCCACTCCACACTTGGTGGCTGTGGGATCGGGTCAGTCAACAAATCTTTGTAACCTTCTAAGCTTCGCGCTTAGGCTTGTATCCGGTGCTTGTCACCATCCACTCATTTGGCAGTGTTACCACTGCCTTACTTTCATTAACTTTCTATTTTATTTCTTTTGTTGTCGCTTGGTGTATTACCAAGCTTAAGGGGGGAGGGTAGGGGTGCTGCCCGAGATGGGCAGTATGTCCTTGTTGATTTCAGAAGTTGCCGGTATATAACCGGCAACGTTTATTTGTAGATACAGTTTTACATGTACCTCATCCACGTGCTATAGAAGTCAGTCGCACTTGTACCGCGTGAGGTCTTAGTTCAACACCCCCCGCTTAACAGCCAACAGATTTCCTTTTTCAGGTGCACTTGGCA
>QFEU01002814.1:0-30923 GCA_003316345.1 Tricholoma terreum
ATCCCTTAAAAAACTGCATTTTGAAACTCTCTAGTCTTTTGAAACCCATAACACATGATAGTATAAGTTTTCTCGTGCGAAGTTGTCATACTAATTGGGATTCGACAATGGCAGTGGATGAGCGCCCAAAATGCCCAAGATCAAACGTTGAACACTCTGTGATCGCTGTCTATCACAGTGAAACATAACGGCTGCCTTGCCGGCCGGTTCCGACCCTTCTCAATCGTTGGAATCGGCAACGTCCACAACCTCCGAATCGCGTTCCATCGACTAGACCATCGAGCGCTGGTGTGACCAGTCGACGAGCGCGATGAGCGTCGCCATTGCAGTCTACCCGTCTCATTGGACGCGTACGGGAAGCAATGGATTTGTGGACAGGCGGCTGTGAAACAGCGCCGGAATCGGAGGGACGTGGATGTTGTGTGGGCTACGAAGTTCGTAGTACGAATCTGGATTTATGTCTGGTATGTCGTGCGTACGAACCTGGCAAAAGAAAAAGTAAGGTCCGAGACATGCTGCTCACAGATTACAGCAACCAAAATGGCCAAAATTTGGTGATCTTCAATGGAGTGCCAGAGTTTTGTTTGAGACAAATAGGTCACAACAGCCTGAAGCTGTTTTTTCCGTCTCACGACATCGCACAAACCAACCTCCTTATCGTCTTGGACTTTTAACATGACTTCACTTCCTGCCATGCACTTGATCTGGGGGACGGCGAGGAGAGGAAGACTCAGTCGCATTGCTCCTTTTCAATCCCAATAAGCACTCCTCGTTTCTCCATGCCTTCCCTCGTGAGTAACTGGACCGAAAGTTTGCTTTACCACAACTGACAGAACAGGTTCATTAAAAGGCAGTCCAACCTAATGCAATCCCCTCAGCTAGTAATACAATCTCATGGATGCAAGAAGAGCAGACTGAGCCACTGATCCTGATATCGGAATCCCTTTGATTCCTCACCACCTATCTGCGCGACCGATACACTGCGGTAATGCAGTTTCCAGGGAGTATCCCGTCGGGGCCGCCCGGTGTAGTATCCACTCAAAACGTACAATTTCGAGGATAGGGTGGTGACTCAGAAGTGTCAGTGTAACCCTAAGCTAAGGTTTGGGGCGCAGCAAACATGGACGACGATCGTCAGGGCGCTCCTACAACCTGCGGCTTGTCTTCCATACTGCTGGGGCCCACTACAACCAGAATTACTAGTACAGCGGGCCCTGCCCGTCCTCCTGGTTGGTAATCGAACAACATGGATGTGACGCGCCGGTTTCCCTCTCTAGTATCGATTGCAGAGCAGGCCTTGTCGACCAGTGCACTATCCATGGTCAATAACTGGTTTTTTCTCGTGGCCATTTCTACTATGTACAGGGTATGAAAGTTCATCGCCTACTGCTATGACTTCGTACTCAAATTTTTTTGTCTGATTTAGTACCGCCAGCGACCGTGCGTCCTGCAAGGCGCACTTTAACCGATCCGCAGATCCCACACGTCAAACCCCTCATCATTGCTGACCAGTCCCGCCCGCCTATACCGGCTACGCAAATAATGCAGCGCAGTGGTCTCGCTCAGACAGACGCATGGCTCTTCTGAGCCACTATATGTCGCCTCTACTGGGAGGAGCAGCGTATCAAGAGCGTCTAGCACATCACCAACAGTGACGGCTCCGTGCCTATTGTGGGACGCGTGTACAGTAACTCCTTGGCCATTCGGTAGCAGTATCGTCGCAGACCCTAAACTAGGGTTTGTGGCTGGTGCACAAATATGATCGTGGTGGCGGACGTCGACTGGCCAACTCTGAGAGATGTTCAGTTCATTCTGCATAGTGCGCCAGTCAGAATATGCGAGGATGGGGTTAAGGGCAGCTGGCCCAGGCGTCGTGTTGGGGAGTGGGACGCAACTATAAGGCGACTTGCTAAAGTCGAGCGGTGGTGGATCCGACCACCGCTGCTTGGGTGCGGGGGCTGGTGCTGTGTAGAGTGTTTGCGAATATGAGATGGGGAGCGACGTCCGTCTGGGTGTTTGGGTTTCTGTTGCGCCTCGATGGACAACGGGTGTCCTGTGGGGCTGCGCAGGGAATCGTGAGCAGCTTTCAGCGTCGGGGCGATCTTGAGCCCTCGCTGATGCTGGCAGTGGCCTCTGTGATCGTGCAGGGGTGGCTTTGTAAGCTATGTCTGCCGCTATGGAGCGTAATGCTCGAGCTCCTTGATCTCGCGGTGACCTGTGACTGGCAGAAGAATATGTGGTGAAGGTTGGGTAAAGGTATTGGGGAGGAGTGGGAGTAGGAGGAGAAACTGGGGTTCTCATCGTAAACTTGTGGTGGAGACGGAGAGGGCTGAGGGGAGATGGTGGGGGGGGGAGGAAAGAGCTAAGACCGTGGTGGTTTTCTGGGACCTGCTCTTTAAGTATTCTAAGACAGTCGAGACACTGATCCCAGTCACGCGTGGAGGATGTGACTACGTGACTTACGTTTCGGGCATGCCGGTGCTTACTTTGTGGACGCCAGATCAAACCAGCCTGGGGGAGTCTTAGTTTCGTTGGCTTGCTGGGCCCGAATATTCATAAGTAGCAGCGCAAGTACCTCTATGCAGATTCATTACGATGTCATTTCAAACAAATCGAGTAATGGCAGTTACACGTCAGACAGTCACAGAAAAAAGGCTTGTGCAACCAATCAACATCAGACTCCAACAGTTCTCCGTCGTGCTCAATATAGAAAGAGACCGCTATCTAGCATTAGGAGATAGGGAAGATCAGGAGTGCCGAAAGATGAAATCGCGGTACCGCAATACGGAAAACAGGGTAATATGACCGGACAATTTTCAAGTTAACCACGGTTTGTCAACACAACAAGAGCACAAGAAGAATCCAATCCAGTCTATTCCCAGGGGCAAAAAGTTGTGGATGTTTCACTCCGGAGTCCAGATACACACGAAAGTATTAAAATCTACCCATGCGAGTCGAGCAACACCAGTAGAGTAACAATCCGCCGACGAGCTGGCAACGAAGAACCGATCCAATACATACCTGCAGATCTGATTGTCTTGAGCTAATAGTAATAACCCATACGATAGACTCGGACATGGTGCCAAGGTGGTCTTTAATTGGACTGCGATATAAGGACGCCAAGTCAGTCTCGGGAGGAGATAATGACCCAGCGGCATTTGCCACAGAGAACCTCCGTTTTCGCCAATGAGGCTTTCACGGAAGTGGGAATTCGAAGCAGGTCTATGACGGAAGCAGCACAATAGCTCATGGATGGCTGCATACTATGAGCATCTCGAGTAGCTGAGGAAGCACACTGGACCATGTGGTTGTTAGAAAGCTCTCAAATAAGTGAATGCACATTTCCCATGCATGACGTGCACCATCCTGATTGGTTTTCAAGAATGAAGGAAGATCCCCAGCATAAGCTGTTCCATATTAAGGACATGAATGGCAGCAAGTGGCAGGGAGTCGGCACTAGTATCTGTGGCCGGATGTCAAAAAAAGATCTTGATACTAGAGGTCAGCCGAAGTGCGCGGACCCAAGTGAGTTTGGTCGATGATAGCATTTAATGATCTCTTGAGGAAGATACATTGTGCACCTGCCAGTGTGGAGGCGTGACGAGGCGGAGTTTGTTTTGAAAGAAAACAAATAAGTCACAACAGTCCTCTTTCCATCTCACGAACCACATTGCACCGTGGCAAACCAATCTCCTCATCGTCTATCTTTTAACGATGGTTTCCCTTCTGGCCATGCACTTCATATTGGGAATGGCGAGGAGAAGATGACGCAGTAACATTTTTGCTTCTCTCACCGACGTTGCCTTCAACCTCGTGAGTAACTAGACCTGAAGCTTTTCTTTATAGGATACCACAGCTGACAGAGAACATCTTCTTCAAAGGACAGTTCAACTAAATGCAATCCCCTCAACTAATACAATCAATCCCATGGATCCATCACTATTGGACTGAGCCGCTGACCCTGATATCAGAATCCCTTCGATTCCTCACCAGCTATCTGCGTGACCGATACATTGTGGTTATGGAATTTCCAGGGAGCATCCTGTCGGGGCCGCCTGGTACATCCTCGAAATGGTAGGTCCTGAGCGGATGCTTGCATGGCCTGTTGGGACGTAACCCTAAAGTAAGGTTTTGGGCGTGCATGAAACCGAGAGGAGTTCCACGCGATTGTCGGGGCGCTCCCTTTGTACAACCTGCGGCTTATCTTCTACTCATAATTATACTATCGGGGCCGTCCGCTTGGCTACAACCGTGATAAAGTGCCAGCGGGCCTTGTTCTCTTGGTACTTGCTAGAGCTGATTACAACGGTTGGTAGTCGAACATCATGGTGTGGCGCGCTGGTTTCCCCCTTCAGCATCGATTGCAGAGCAGGCCTTGTCGACCCACTTTCCATGGTCGGGGAAAACTGGATTTTCACGTGGCATCATTTCTACTATGTACAGGGTATGGGAAATTCATCGCCTACTGCTATGACTTCGTACTCAAAATTTTTTGTCTGATTTAGTACCACCAACGACCGTGCGTCCCGCAAGGTGCACCCTAACCGATCCGCAGGTCCCACACGTCAAACCCCTCATCATTGCTGATCAGTCCCGCCCACCTATACCGACTACGCAAAGAATGCAATGCAGTAGTCTCTCTCAGACAAGCGCATGACTCTTCTGAGCCACTATATGTCGCCTCTACTGGGAGCGTCATGAGCAGCGTGTCAAGGGCGTCCAACACATCACCAACAGTGACGACTTCGTGACCATTGTGGGACGCGTGTACAGTCACTCCTTGGCCAGTCGGTAGCAATATTGTCGCAGACCCTAAACTAGGGTTTGTGGCTGGTGCACAAATATGATCGCAGTGGCGGGCGTCGACTGGCCACCTCTGAGAGACGTTTAGTTCATTCTGCACAGTGTGCCGGTCAGAATATGCGAGGATGGGGTTGAGGGTAGCTGGCCCAGGTGTTGTGTTGGGGAGTGGGACGCAACTATAAGGCGACTTGCTAAAGTCGAGTGGTGGTGGATCCGACCACCGCTGCTTGGGTGCGGGGGCTAGTGCTGTGTAGAGTGTTTGCGAATATGAGATGGGGAGCGACGTCCGTCTGGGTGTTTGGGTTTCTGCTGCGCCTTGATGGACAACGGGTGTCCTGTGGGGCTGCGCAGGGAATCGTGAGCAGCTCTCGCGATCTTGAGCCCTCGCTGACGCTGGCAGTGGTCCCTGTGATGGCACTGGGGTGGCTTTGTAAGCCATACCTGCCAGTGTGGGGCGCGGCGGTCGAGCTCCTTGATGTCGCGGTGACCTGTGACCGGCAGCAGAATCTGTGGTGAAGATTGGGTAAAGGCATTGGGGAGGAGTGGCAGGGGGAGGAGAAACCGGGGTTCTCATCGTAAACTTGTGGTAGAAACAGAGAGGGCTGAGGGGAGATGATGGGGGGAAGGAAAGACCGTGATGGTTTTCTGGGACTTGCTCTTTAAGTGTTCGAAGTCGTCTTACCGGAAGTCATGCGTGTAGCACGTGACTACGTGATTCCGATTAGCTTCGTAGATACTTGGTCTTCGCTTGTAGCTATGCAGATTTCCGTTACGATGACATCTAACGCAAATCGAGCAGTGGAAATTAGACGTCGGACAGTCACAGAAAAAGGTTGTATAACTAATCAACATCAGACTCCAACTGGTCTCCATCGTGTACTATCTGACATCGGGAGAGAGGGATCTCAGGAGCGCCGAAAGATGAGATTACCTTCATGAACGGTCCATCTTACCCTTCCCGTGTTACGGTGCCGCGGGCTGTTTTAACTATGGTTTGTCAACACAACAAGAACACAAGAGAAATCTATTCCAGGGGTAAAAAGTTTGACAGATTGGGGACGTTTCATCCCGCAGTCCAAATACATACGTGAGTACGAAAGCATTAAACCCTACCCGTGCGAGTCGGTCAACACCAGTAGAGTAACAATCCACCGACGAGCTGGCATGTACCTGCAGATCTGATCGCCTTGAGCTAATAACGGCTAATATAACCGAAGACATGGCGCCAAGGTGGTCTTTGGCTCCGAGTCTTTCTAGAGATAATGACCCAATGGCAGTTGCCACACAGATGTCAGAGGTGCACGAGAGTGATGTCCACTCTACTCTCTGGATGTCATTAGCAGGTTCAGTAACGATTACCAATTAGAACAAAAGAAAAGTAGAGATTTCTGACAGCTCCGATACCACCGTTCCGTAGCAGGTCTAATGTAGATCCTGTCGGGTAAGACCTGTCGTAGCTTGATTAGCTTATGTAGAGCCTAGAAGGGTAGATCAATGATGCCAGCAGATTGATTCACAACACAAGTAGACGCGATGCCCACGTATTTTCACCGTGACCTGTGTGTTTATGTTGTAAGCACATTAGAATTTATACCATGGAAAGGGGCGACGCGCCAGAACTCCACTAACTCTATAAGCAACAAGAGGGCGATTACGCAGCAAAGAATTGCCGCAGCGTTGGAGGTCCGATGGTCAGCTTGATGCTCCAAACCAAGTAGACTATGACGATAGCTAGAACCACTGTCTCCTTACTGGATAAATTGAATTAGTTGAGAGGAGGCTGACGTTGAAACCCATCCGTGTAAGCCGGTCAGTTATGTCAGTGTCATGTCTGGCCGACTCTGCCCGCAGCCGGGAGAACTTTCCCGATAGAGTCACCCTGCGACAAATCGAGGAGATAAGGCTTTCATATAGCAAAGCGGAGCGCATGCTCACCTATGATACATATATCCTTATCTGTCGAGTGAGACACCCATTCGGTGGACATGTGCTGAAACAAGAAACGTTAGCGTAATTTAACGGAACAGAGTCGATCCAACTTACCTCTTCCACTTGAAACATGGGGTCAAAGCCCGGTGAGGGTGGCGGAGATATTTTGAGCATCTAATGAAGAAATGACGACATGGTTCTAGAACCGGGAGTATTATGTTCTCTGACAGAGCCCCACGGACCACGGTCAGGCACCATGCGTACTACTGGCCGGGGATGGAACCATGGAATTCGAAATCGAATTCGTTCGGAAGAACGCCTATGGCGCGAAATCAGACCTGTGCAGATGACACAGAGTCACAGCATCAGCAAGTTGAGTTGCATCATGGGTCGATATCCTGCTGACAACGGAACTTGAATCTGACCGACATCGTCAAACGAAATACGTTCAAGTTCTGAATTTAGTGTTTGACAAAGGAATGTCACGTGGAAAGAATGTCAATGTTTGGCGTTGCAATGCTTTGTATGTTCGAATTTCATGAATTCACTCCCTCCCCATTGTTCATCCCGTCCTTCTTTCCATCTCATCCGATTCGCGACTGGGAATTGCTTTGGAATAGTATCTTGGAACGTCAGGCGTGGCTATATCCTCGGCGGCCTTCAATTTGGTAAACGGTTCGTTCTGGCATCTGTATCGTCCATGATCCGAAATAACTGCTGAACATATCTCAGTGAGCTGAATATGGATACACCAAATGGCTTCTTACTTGTATCACTTCATATCCACAAGCGAATAAGACACTTCATCCAATTCGCAGATCCCAGATGTCAAATCCTTCCTCACTCCTCATCAGCCCTGCCCGCTCGTATTGGCTGCGCAAAGATTGCAGCGCGGTAGTATTCTGGCAAGCACATTGGTCACCATGCATCCCCTCCACTAGGGGCGAAACCTCTGTAGAGGACCCCCCAAAGAATGCCGTATTAAGGGCATCTAGAACATCCCCAACGGTAACGAAACTATGACCTCTAAAGGATGCATGCACGGTAATGATGCCAAAGTCATTTGGCAGTAACAAAGTCAATGACCTTAAACTAGGGTTGGTGGCTGGTGCGCAAATATGGTGGTGGTGGCGGACATCGATTGCCTGTCCTTGAGAGACGTTCAGCTCATTCGGCCGCTCCCTAGAATACGCAAGGACAGGATTAAGGTTAACAGGTCCGTGTGTCATTTCTGGAAGTGGGACACGGCAATAAGGAGACTTGTTGAACTGGAGAGGTGGTGGCCCCGACCACCACGGCATGGTCGTGGCAGCTGGTGGTATATGGGGCGTTCGCGAATATGAAATAGGAATGGACCCAGGTCTCTGTGTTTGGATGCCGTTGACACCTCGGTGGCCAACGTGCGTTGTATTAGGCTGCACAGGAAGTGGTGGGCAGGACCGAGAGTGGGGTTGATGTTGGGGCCCCATTGATGGCGGTGTCAGATTCTGGGCCACGTTCACGGGGAAGGTGTTCCCCGTGTCTGCCTGAGGCGAAAGAACCCCCTGGCTGGAGACAGAGCCATGACTGGTGGCAGTGCTTGTAGCGACGGCTTCTTGGTGAGCTGGGACAGGGATTCTCATCGTGGTTTAGAGGTGGATGCGGGAGATGATTGGAGATGCGGGAGATGATTGGAGAAGGAGGGAGGAGGGAAGGAAAGGGCTATGTTGGTGAGTCGTTTTATGGCACCCGGTCATCTAATCGGCTGTGAGCGCTTGTGGTTTCCCCATTGCGAGTTCCACATATTCTGAAATAGAACTCACGTGTATGTCACCTGAAAAGGTTAAAATTAAAAATTTGTCTCCTATCATTGTTGAAGACCGATCGATGCTGTACTGACCTGCCAGAATCCCACAGCGCGGGAAAGTCTGAGCATCATGGCTACGACTATTTGAATCTGAATCTCATGGTGAATAACTGGAGGCCTGTGATTCGCTGTTGTTCCGCCCCGACTTCAGGGAACGACACTCGGAATTTTCGGAACGGCCCCAAATCTAATACACCAAGAACTCCATGTATACATGACATACGTTTCCATTTTACCAGCGCACGGTCGTCGCGAAAACATGTGATAAAATTCAACATGATTGGCAAAAGTAGCTTTGCCATGGCAGTGCTATCAGTCTTCAGAGAAGACGCTCGCTTCACGCGTCAAGCGTCAGCCACTAATTACTTGATGCCATGACGGCTGGTAAACGTGCAGCCTTCAAGATCTAGAGGAGATAGAACTCAGGACCCGAACCAGGTACTTGGGCTGATAAGGCTTCAGCTATGATTTGATAATGAGGGCGTACACAGCGGTCATGCAAGTTATTTCTTTGCGAACATTTGTAAAATGGCCAAGCGTTCATGGAGCAGTCTTTCGGCTGAATTCGGGAGTTTCATGATCTTGCGCAACCTACAAAGAGCGATGACAGGCGCAGAGATAACACAAGGATGATCCGATGAAAGATAACGCACTGGAACCAGCACAATGGGCAGCATCCGCTCGTCGGTAAGTCCAGACCTGCCGAAAAGGACTGCAGCACTGTACAGCGGAAATTTTCGGTTCTATTCTGGGTAAAAGAGATAACGGAGAGAATGAAAGGACAATGAAATAAAGACCGGGTGCGAGCGCACCTCGTGTAGAATATACAGCCGCATGACCAACTGATTCAAAGAGTTCCTTCTCCCGTTTCTCGACATCTCCACTTGTTGCACTACGACGAAGTACATCGATAAGCCCTCCACTGGCATTCAAGATAGCCAGAGTATCTACCGACAATCGCTTGTTGATATCTTCAGCTGCTGCAAGCTAAGACCTCATCGAATGGATATAACTCTCCTTCGCGGAATATTTTCGTTGCAGTATCCAGATAGTGTAGTGGAGAGATGAGCATTTGGGTACAGGAATGGCTGCCACCGTTGTTGTCAAACCGTGACAGCCCGCAGACAACTGATTGAAGAACCAGACCGGCGGCGACGCGGCGATCAGACCCTTTGAACCTCGAATGTCGAAAGGCCTAATTGTTACTGCAGTCCGACCAAAAGCAAGCACATGGAACGACCATAGCATGACGTATGGTAGGCCATGTAACACCGATCGATTACAACGAGTCAGTGGTGCACCATGACCATGTATGACTCGCCGCAGGTTCGCAAATGGAGAAAGGAAGTAGAAGGGTTGCCACGTGCGTAGATCAAGCAGCTGATGTGGTATATCGTTTGACCCGGGCCTTCGGTTTCATTTGTTACAAGTCAACATGCTGACGCCTCCTCGGCCCTTCAAATACAAATCTCGGATACCACCCAAGGCACCTCACGAGACCAGGCCAAACCAGTCGGACCGCGGCAAAAAAAGCTAACTCCATTCTGCCAGTGTAGGCTACGTCGGACGAATAAGTTTTGACCATTCTTTCTCTGGGCCCGGGTGATACGTCACTCTCAAAGGACCAGGCCAGGAGTAGTAGACACATGGGAGAGTCATCCAGATCTAGGACTGGGTACTGAGATATTCGAATTGCTGTTCCAATGCGAACCACCATCCAAATCATGCAATATCATCGTATGGTATCATGACTTGAGTCCCTGATCTCTCCATCTCCTGAACTTTGAAGACCCGTGCCTGATTTGTTTATACCCCCACTGTCGGCCTCAGATGTGCCAAGTGCGTTCGTTCCTGAGGCCATCTATGGACACCATTGAATATTTGTTGCGAGGTGAACGTATCATGATCAACCTCGACTACCCGTTTGTGCTGTAGCCATGTTCCGTTGTAACCGGTTTGGGTTGCGTCGGGCGGAGCACGGGGCGTCAGATAAAGAATTTTGAATCCGACTTGCTCCTCTAGAGGCTGGAGTGCCTGGCACCCACAACCGTAGAAATGACGAGGTATGGCTATGCCATAGCATCAACACTGTTATGACGTCAGCCACATTCTCCATCTGCGTCTGCATCCTTTTGGATCTTCTTGCCGCTATATAAGGTGGCTTGTGATAAATTTTGAGGTGCGTCATATATGTGCTGGTATGCGCTGACAGAATTTTTACTTAGATGAATAGTAAGATGTCAACTCATGAGAAGAATGCATCAGCGCAATCCTAGATCAGTTTAGGGTCAGTATCTTGAGAGTTCAGTCCACGTTCTTGTTTCGTCTCCCGAAATATTTTGTCCATAACGGATTTTCTCAGGTGCCGAGCACTGGCAACTTGAAGCAGTTGACCTATAGCCACTGCCTCTGAGTCCGTCCATGATGCCGCTTACTCCAAGTGACCACCAGGCCTTCGTTTTCTGGGTCAGGGGGTCTAGCAATATCCCATGCTCTCCAAATGTCTTCCGGTAGATTTTTGTATCGCGCGCTCGATTTCAAGTTGGACCGCGGAATCATTAGCACCGCATAGCGCCAGGCGGGGATGGATGTCACTTGGGCTGCTGCTTACTGGTATACTATATTCAAGCCGGGTGTCTTCCGTATGGGAGACCAGTGGTACCCAAGCTCCTGGAGCCTACAGGAACCAAAGGGAAGACTGGAAGTTCCAACAGTAAATGCCAGGTGGGGCGTTGGATAGATTTCTCGTAATAAACCCAAAACAAAGGCTTAACACTGGGTGTTTCTCCAAATTCCATCTTCCTTGGATAGTAGGTCTTCCAAACCTAGACGAGTTGTATCATAACGATGAATATTAATCATAGGCCTCTCGTTTGCCTAACGGTCACGGTACCTGAATCGGAGCCATGTCCATATTTGGAAATCATGACTAAGGCCTTACTGTTACCAAAATGGTTCTGTAACAGCTCTTCTTCCCAACTAGCATGAACATTCCTCCCCGCGGTCAATAGCGACATCGAGGTGCTCCCATAACTCACTCGCAGTAACTATCTCTCACTTTTAACTGGCCGCCGCACTAGCGCGACAAACTAGAAGACTCAGCACGTCCAATGTCAGAAATTCAGTTCTCCGTAAATCCATTCGGCTCCAAACCGTTTGACTTCGTTATGATGGATGGCCGAGGAAACAAAGAGCCGCCTAGTAAGAGGCAAAAGGTGGCAGCTGAACTTTCGTGAGTTGCGTTTGGACAGGGTGCGAAATATTGATTCATATGTTATTCCAGAGAAACAGATCGTGTAAAGCATGAAGAAAAGAAAAGAAGGAATAGAGAAGCAGTGAGGAAGCATCGAGAAAGACGACGAGTGAAGGATACAGCTAGTGTTGCCGAGTCGGAGGAAGGATCTTCACGGCGGCATTCGCCTTCTGTGGGTGTCGAAGTCGATCATGATGCAGGTGAAAATGGTATCATCACGACCACGTCATATCATGATTCCATCGAACATCCAACCCAACCTCAGGCCTTGTTAGCCCTGGCAGATGCCGCTCTCTTGGAGCACATTCAGGCTCACATTTCTTCGAGGGATGATATAATTACGCCTAGGGATGTTCACCACAATTCGCCGGCCTCCAAGCGGTCGGTCTCTACACAAACAGATTCCTTCGACCCATCATCAGAGGTTTCTGCGCCTGTCACCCGTTCTGTTGGCATTCAAACATCCGATTTCATCCATGACTATCGTCTGAGGAAATGTATATGGCCAGAAGATCCGACAGATTCAAGCAGCGAATCACCCTCTCCTTCTTCGATGGCTGCAGCTACTCGCTCTCCCATCTCGCACAGATGATCTTGTCCGACGTTTAATAATCCTATTGGGGTCACATATCATTGTCACCGTAGTTATACCTTAATATCATTCCGTCTTCAGAACGTGAAATCTTAATCATGAGAGATCCGAAGACCGTGCTCCAGCGCTTCAACCAATGATCCACTGACAGCCTCTTCTGAGAAACTGACCCTGTCCTTGTGCCATTCCAACCAGTCCTCTGCCAACACACCTTGTGAGCTGTCTAGCAACCCAACGGAAACGTCCACAAGATCAGGCCTCTCCACACCCCACCAGAATACAGTCGCCCCACATGTCGCGCAAAACTCCCGGTTCCGACCTGGACTAGAGGGATAGTGTCGTAGTCCTTTCGGCCGCAGATTCTCGTTTACCAGGTTCAGTTCGATGGGAGAAGAAGTGGAGTCAGAGTGAACGAGGATATTGACGCGAGGAATGAATGCCCAGCTCTGAATTTCGAATCCACTGGTCAGCCTACAAGATGTGCAGGCACAATGTCCTGCCAAGTAGTGGGTTGGGTCCTTCGACCCAAGGGGACGAAGCCACCACTTCTCGTCATCGGAGTTTTTGACTTTCGAAGGATGGGTTGTGTGATATGGGAAGAGAGAGTCAGGATAAGGCGAGCTCGGGAGAGCCGATGAAGCCGAAGGACGAGTGATCGAGAGGCGTATTGCTTTGCAATGACAATAAGCGGAGAGATGGTCCTGATCCCGTTTATTCCTTTGCTTATCTGCGCGCCAATCAACAGGAAGGGTTTCCGGGTCCTCCTCTCCCCGAGCGTATCTAGGGAGCTCTATTCCGTTAATAGTTGTGAGATAACGTGCGATACCTCCGTCCAGGGTATCCTCAATCCATATATGATACGCGGGTTGCACGAATCCTGCCACGTTTTCTAGCGATCCCACTGCAATCCACCAGCCTCGTTCTGGCTTGCCTGAGTGCTGCCAAAGGATATGTGCAGAGCATTTACTGCAAAAATATCTGACAGCACCAAACGTCTTGTATGGCGTAAGGTGCTTCAGATCGTCGGGTCGGTTTGTGGCTAGTGAGAGGGGAATCCCGTCGAATCGAGCGCAGTTTACTGCGAGTTGGCCGGTGCAGTGGCGACAGGAGTTACAATGGCACAAATCGTTAGGTATGGGCAGGGACGCGGTGGAGAAAGGGATATTGAATGTGTTGAGACCACAATGGCAGCTGGCTTTGACGAAGGTTGTCATGGTCGTGAACAAGAAACGGTACGTGCAGCTCGCTTTTGAACGTAATCGGATGATCATCTGATCTGACGTCGTCATGGCTAGCGTCACACGTCATCAGGATGTTGAGGCCAGGCAATGATGCAATCTGGTCGTAGTCTACCTCATGCCCTCCACGGTCCATCCCCAATATCGATCGTCCATTT
This sequence comes from Tricholoma terreum, assembly GCA_003316345.1. Classification (NCBI taxonomy): domain Eukaryota; kingdom Fungi; phylum Basidiomycota; class Agaricomycetes; order Agaricales; family Tricholomataceae; genus Tricholoma; species Tricholoma terreum. The sequence goes on from QFEU01002814.1 coordinate 13,820, forward strand.
CACCCTCTCCCCATCCAACTCTTCACCTATTTCCTTTTCGTAATTATCACACCCAATAGCCTTCAGGCACCTCGCACTGGCCTCGTCTCGTGTCCGTGAATACATCCCCGTTAGTATAGGGTTGTCCACTCCTATGGTGGTGCCAACGGAGAGATTAGGTAGGAGGGGCGGTAGGGTAGAGGGTGTCGAGGCATAATTGTATATGCGTATGCGCTGTGCATTGCTAAGAGTGGGCCCAAAGAGGGAAAGGATGTATTGTAGGATCTCTGTAGGCAGCCTGAGGGGAGGAGAGGCCTCTGGGATGTGTGGCGCTGATGTTGACGACAATGCTACAGAAGACCGTGAGGTGCGCAAGAGGAGTGGACGGGCGTAACGCAGGAGACGAAGAGCCTGTCGTTCAGTCTCGCGATTCAGGAGCCTATTGCGAGTCAAAGCGCGTGTCAGGGCTTCTGTATTCTTGTCGCTCAGCTGGTCCAGCCCGACGTGACTCTCCTCTTGGTCGCCTGGAACACCCTCGGTCAGATTATTCCAGTACAGCTGGAGCATGAGGATACTGTAATTGTATCGTTGAATGGCGTCAATTATTGAGCGCACACCAGCGGGCCCAAGGGCGTTGCAGCTGCAATTGAATGAACGGAGATGGCAACGAGCGGGAGATGATAGATAGGCTACGATGTGCGGGCAAGAGCGGGGGGTAATATCTAGTGCCGAGATACATAGATCGCGCAGGTGAGGAGATTTGAGAGCGGGAAGGAACGTCTCAATGAAGGGGTCAGACAGCTCTCCGTTACTGGACAGATACAAGTCCTCAAGTTGCGAACTATTGACGGCATCGGCAAAGGTGGTGAAGGTTGATGTACAACCTGTGAGGTTGTTCTAGATGATGCGACGGGGGAATTAGAAGGTGGCACTTGGTGAATTATACACGTACGTTTTGGAGATGCAGTTGTTTGAGATACTGGTTGTCTTTCAAGTACTCCACAATCGCCAATAAGCCCCTTTCCCCGATGTGATTGGAATTGAGACTGATATATGATACTCGGTATTTTCTGCCATTGGAGGACCCAAGAAACTTGAACAGTGCAACACAGCCGTCGTCGCCAAGTGAATTCTGGTGGAGAACAAGCCTGTGCACCATACAACGAGCCGTGATCATCTCAATGATCTCCTCAACACCTACCAGCATGGAGGAAAATAGATAAGAACATCATTATATCAGATCGGCGGAACCGAGTGACGTGCCTCGTGTAGAAAACAAGGCAGAAATTGTACAATCTATCTCGCCAGTTGCGTTGGTCATCTTGAGTAGAACGACTGGCAGCTATCTTGTGAGCTGGAAAATAAGGCGCATTATGTGCGGGGTGTTACTGCCATGATGCCACTGCCATGATGGTGATCCGGTGGAAACGGCCTGGGGACAAACGACGTCCAACCAAGTTAAACAACGCCAGTCGTCGGGACGCCATATGGTCTTTCAGTCACCAGTGTTATTTATGTAAGTAACCTCGTCACGGAATTTGTCTTAGCAATTACATCGCAGTTGTTATTCCTGCTGGATCACTTACAGCCACGCGTTCTCCCATTTTAGCCCTTCTACTTACCAACTTGAACTTCTCTTTCGCTGGTCAGCTTTTACTTAAATTCCTGGGTCACGCTTTCAAGAACCCTGAGACTATAGTACTACGACGGATTGTCTCGATCTGAACTTCTGCTGGGTGACTTGGAGGATTATTGTAATGCATAGGCGAGTAATGCAGCCATGGTGTATGTATAACCTGTCATAAACTGACAAGGCAGGACATAGCTACTCAGTAACCTACTAAGCTAGTAGCGCTGAAGACATCTCACGGTTTTTCTTTTCGTGGTTCATCCTCAATTTGCGCTAAATTTTGCCTAGAAGGTCGAAGGGCTCAGTACGAAGCACATAGTAGGATCGACAAAGGGTGACGTACATCTTCATCTTTTCATCAGCAGCTGCCAGACTCAGCATCTTCCCATCCTGCGCTCGTGTTCGTTATCCTCCTCCCCCGTCGATCAGATTTTGAAAAGTTTCCGAGCTTCTGAAAGGCTTTCAACGTCGGATTCATCGTGGTCAACTGAATGTACATCATCTTCAGCATCGCCCAAGAGCATAGCGGCAGCGACCAAACTCGGAAGAACTGCTGCAGGTGCATCTTTCAGACGATGCGACTGAGCCAGGTCAATACCAAGTAAAGCAACGAGACTGTCAGCTTCTCGCGCGGCGTCCCGCGCAGCCCCACCGATTTCCTCGTCAGTGGGATATGTTGCGAAAGTCCGTACGTTGATCTCGGTGAGGTCAAAGTATGTGTGACAGTAGCCATTGGCACAGGCTTTGGGATCTGAGGCGTGAATAATTGCCTGACACGGCCAGAGGTGAAGTATTGGTACCATGTAAATGAAGTCGAGCAAAGTGAAATCCTTCACAGCCTGTCGTGCTACACCAAAAAAATGTTCACAGGGTTCACTCGAGTGTAACCACCGGAGAAGGGATGCCGTGATGGAGGCATGATCACGATGAATGAACACCAATGAAATATCTTCGATCATGTTCCGCGCTACATCCACGGCCTCGCGAGAAAAAAATATACAGGAAGGTTCAAGAACATTTCCCAGGAGTCTAGGAAATAGTGGGCTCGCAGAACAATGGTGAGGCGCTCATGACGAGACATTGTCCGATTCTGGTAGGCGTCGATAAGCTCTCCGAAGATGAAGAGGTAGATGATCTCGCTGGCGTGATCAGAGCGACGATAAGAGAGGCGCTGCAATTCAGCAGCAGAAAGTAATCGTGAAGCAGTAGTATCATCTTGGCGATCGGGTTTGTCCACATCACGTTGGTATAATGGGGAGTCAGGTTTGAACGCCATTTCACGGATGCGATGGTAAATAGCCGTGTAGTTCCCGAACGTGAGTAGCCGTGCACCCGAGAAGAGGTTGTTCCGGAAAGTCTTCAGTGCATGCTTGGAGTCGTGAATCACACAGATTGGTTGACCCCGGAAGACGGGAATAGAAATATGTGTATGAGTTGGGATTTTGGATTGTGTGTTCAATTCTGTCTTCCGCCTTCTCAACTAGCATTTTCTGAACAAAGCGCTCAAACTCTGTGCCATCACAGGCATATGAAACCACCTGGATTTTGCCTTCCAACAATCCGTGGAGAATTCTCTCGAGGTATAACGGGAGGGTGCCAGCATCTAGGTTGTTACCAATAGGAATGGCAGCGACAATGAGAGGAGTTATCTTGGGGACTGGGATTGTCAAACACCACAATCGTATCTGCACGTCATTGTTGTTTCAATTCAGCGAGATATATTTTACACTGGCACTTACTTTCGTGGCCTTCCGAGGGTCTGCGTTTGCAAAAACTTCCTTGACCTGATCTGGATTTGCAACACGGCGCGGTCCATCGGCCAGGAAGCAGGCCTTTTGCTCCACGTCGCAGTACAAGTGCAAAGTGCTGAAGAGTTTCGTGTCATCGGAACTCACGCCCTACAGGTCCTATATAGTTTAATGCACTGAGGTGCTCTGTAACCAGTTCAAATGTCCGGTCGCAGATCACCGAGGTTTCCTGGCCTCTTTCATTCTGGGCTCTAACGAGATGGTGACATGAGGTGATGGCGTACATAAAGCTTCGTTCGCTCATAGCGGGCAAGTGCTTTGAGGGTATGGCAGAGCTCGTCCCAGCAGGAACATAACTTGAACGAAAACTTTGCATACGCTCAGGGTCATCACAATCCGCCCTTGACATTTCCCCAGAAGGCAATGCCTTCCCCTCCAAACAAACAGTGAACACGACATCCCTACTCTTCCATGCTGCATTATTGAACGCATGACGCGTCTCTTCAAGTCAAGTAAGTATCTCTCATCAATATTGTTTCTGTATTCTACTTTAGAACATCCATAACGAAGCCTAGTGCTCGCCCCGAAAACTCCTCCCCTCGAAAAGGGTGTGAGGTGCTCGGATTAATGGAGGACGATGCTCAAGAGGGGCGTGGCACAAAAGATGCTCATGTCACCACCCTCAACCCAAGTAATGGTCCTCAGTTAGGCTTTGTGTTAACATCTTGATGTTCACTGACAGGTGCGATGGTGGGTTAATCATGCAGACTGCCGAAGACGAAGAACCACGCCTCGGCGACAACGAAGAGACCAAGAATCAGAAGAGCGTCCCAAGTTAGAGCCTCCTATGTCAGCACGTGTTTTATAAGTAGGAGTCAAATGTCACAAGGGGTGATAGGAGGTTGAACAATAGGTTCTCGTTCGCCGCCATGAGCGCCTCAGACAGTCCAGCGTTTCTTCATCCGGTGAAAAGGACAACTCGGTTGAACAGGTTGGTGGATCAGAATCTATTTGCGAAGAGTGATCACATAACTACGGTGGTCTTGCAGGACATCAAGGCTGTCTCACTGGTCTATCGTGTTTCTTGCGGTATCAGTTGGCGGTCTGTGGTTACTATTGGCTGCAAATTTCTTGCCATATCACATCAGTGACGTCTCGTCAGAGCACACAAGCGAGTATCCAGTAACTGGAATCTGTGTTCAGAAAATTGATTGATTTACAGAAGTCCTTGACCATGTTCCACGAAATCAAATCGTTGTCAGGACGGTACCTACCAACAATGCAGGAATCGGATCCGTGGTGGCGCAGTTAAGAAGCAGCGCAGCGTTTGCAACCATGTTGGGAGCAAGTTTTGCAACATTCGGTGTTACATCGGCACACATCTCACGATATAAGGCGGCTTCAATATTGGGCCTCGATACTCTAGAGACTCGATTGGACGCCGAGACAAAAGTTTGCTCTTTAGCAACGTCACCGAGCTATGCTCTCACAATGGAATTGGTAACAAGCTGGTGCAATAACGTAACGCTAGGTGATGCGCAGGTTCTTGAATTGCAGGGATTGTGGAGTGACTGCGGTCTCATAGTGGACGATAGGCCTCAGGACGTACACTACGACATGAGCAAATGCACGTGGAAATGGGTGAAACACGTCTTCTCTAAGCTCGGTCTCAAAAAACGGACAGGAGGCATTGGGCTACACATTCGATGGGGTGATATGTCCGTCAGCACATACACATCGACGGACGACCCGCTGAGACCCGAGCGATCCACGCCGATAGACAAGGCAGCCCAGCTACTGCGCAAGATGCGTGAATGCGGTGTGCAGGATGAGCTCAGCGTATACATGGAATGGCACAACGCGACGATACTCCGCGGCCTCGGTGAGCCGTATCGCATCGTAGACACTGGTGATTCCATTGAGGATCTCCTCGATCTTGCCGCCAACAGGCTGATGATCTTGGACATCAGCAGCTGGACCGTGTTAGCACACCAGATCGCCGAGGGGGGTATCACGATCATCCCTGACGTTGACCTATTTGGCATCAACTGGTACGATAATGGGGTGAATCACGTCCTACGATGGAATGAATTACTGGATATCACATGCTCTGATCTTTCTATTTTACTCGGTTCATAATTCATGCTTTTGTCAATTTTACGCATCTACAAGATTTCCATACTTTGAACTTTTGACGGTGTCTAATGTGCAAGACTGTGCAATGATTAATCCAGAGTCTGGATGCTATGGGGGGCATGTTAAACTTGGGCCAAGTCAACGCCCTGGGGCTTCGGTAGCTGAGATCTATAATGTCTATTTTACTAATCCTCTCTAGGGGGCTATTAAATGTATCTTTGACTACTACTCTAATGACGTAATGCAACCGATGATGTCATAACTAGTGGGCGCATTTCTCTCGTCCAGGTCAAGCCATAAATTGAACATGTCGCAATCTCGTGTCAGTCTTCGGGGCACGCCCATGGTATGTACTTGAATTCTCTAGAAACACCCCTGAACAACATTTGCGTGGATAAGGCAATTGCATGTGTAACTGCCATAATAGGAGCGCTTGGAGTGATGTACACTATGGGGAAAGACACGAAACAGAAGGAGGGCAAGGAATCCCCCTTCCGTCCGTCATCTTACTTTCCATCTTTCTTGATCTTTCACTTATACCCTGCTCGATTGGTGTACTAGAACACGGTGCTGCCGGCCATATGACCTCCTCTGATGTCAGCGCTGCTGTATCATTGCCCAGACCTGGGAAAGAGAGAATGCCAAAGTCAGCATCAACCAGTGGTGAGGAAACGAAGAAGTAACGATTGTATAAAGAGAACGGACAAATCACTGCATGCAAGTGTAACAGTATGTAATGGCACATCTTTGGCTTGGAGGAACAAGAGTCCCTGCCACGATCCAGCTGCGACATGTATAAAATTACATTCTTCGGGCGACTGATAGTTTACTGTACATTGCAGTATTAGTACGATCAAGATGACGAGTCGGTACATCTTTAAAAAGTCAAATGCAGGATGAACGAAAACACGAAAACAATATACTGATCATAGCCTCAAAACAGTTTTCATTAAATTTGAGACACTAGGGCACGATCTGGTCCGGGCCAATGGTTTGGGCTTCGCAGCAGGCGGTTGCACGAACGGTTGAGGCTTGCACGAACCTCTCTCTTTGCGAGTCGCCATGGACCTATCTCGGATCTTCTGCTTCTTGATTGGGATCTCGTCGTCGTCGTCGGATTCGCGCTTAGTTCTCTTCTTGCGTTTTTCACGTCTTAACGCACGACGAGCTTGCTCAGCTTCGAATTCACGTTGGAGTGCCTGATATCGACAACGTATAAGAAAGAAAGCCTAGGCGAGTAGAAAATAGAAACGAAACTTACCAAGCGAGCCACCAGATCCTCTTCAGAGCCAACAGGGGGTATAATTTTCTTCCCCCTCGAAGCAGAGGCACCCACACGCGATGGAAGCGGCCGGTAGACCCTTGACTCCGATTCGTCGATCCGAGGAATCAGAGCGGGGCCGCCGCGAAAGAATGATTGAAAAGGGTTGTTGACCCGCTGTGGTCGCTGAACTTCTGCTACTCTCCGCGCCCACTCCGTCTCGTCCTCGAGTACGATTGAGGTCTTCTGCTGGACTGGTTTGGGGGTTTTTCGTGCGGATAGACTGATAAATCGCGAGCAAGCACTTGCAGTTTGCGAACTATGATTGTAGTCGGTGTTGACCATCTGGGGTGGTGCAAGTAAGGGCGCTTGATGGACGGGGAATGTGGGGAGCGGATAGGACGGGTGGGGATGGAAGGAGGGCTGTTGAACCTGACCAGGTGCAGGCGCGGAAGCAGAGAACTGGACCTGATGCCACTGCAGTTCAAAAAACGGTTCCGCAGGCGGATAGCTCGCCGTTGGCATACTCCCGACGTTCGAAGCTAATGCGTACCCAGCATGGGTAACGTTCTGATGCTGATATAGGTATGTATTAGTTCCTCAACATCTTCAGAAAAAAGAAGGAAGCGTACGAAAGATCCAAATTGATTTGAGGAAGTAGATAGAAACGGGGTATTCTGTTGATTTTGATTCAGCGAAGGGCTGAAACTATTCTCGTACCCGTTTGTGGCGGAGTGGAAATGAACGGGGTGCGCAGGTTGACTCGATTCGATCACTGGTGGAGGCAACACTTGGTGGGGAACATCGAACAACGGGTTGAACTGCGTGCTGAATGCTGAGTGTAGAACCTCAGATTGTGGTGGCTGGGTGATGGCCATGAGAGTGGATGCATGACTGTTATATGCTAGTTCGAGAGGCATCCCCATGTCTTGATCAATGTCCATTACTGATTGTGCACCCAAATCCCCGAGGTGTGGTGGTTGGTGCTGTTGACGAGCAAGCCATTCGTCGGTACCCTGACTTTGGGTCCCTGCGACGTGGTGATAGCTGTGGCTGGTGGTGGACATGTCGACGATGGGGTGAGGTGCCTGAGGACTGAAGTGGGCGATGGGTTGAGCCACCTGGGGATTGAGGTCGGCCGGGTGGACGAAGGGCTGATGAGCTGAAAAGTCAGTGGGGTGGGCAGGCTGAAGCGCCTGGGAATCAAATTCGGAGGGCTGGGCGATAGCTTGGAGTCGGTACTCTGGGAAGCGCACGGGCGTGGAGCTTGGTAGGTGGGTGGTTGGAGTAGTGGCCGCGACTCTGTTGGGAGCTACCGAGACTGCACCCATGGAACCGTCTGTTGTACCGGACGGAGGGGCAGGAAAAGTTGGTTGTGCTGTATTGCTGGACGCGCTGCTGCCGTAAAAACAAAAGAACCAAGTATAAGCATATTAATTCTAGTGACGGGTATACACTGACCCATTTATGTTCGGGGCCTTAGGAAGAGGTAGGTAGGTGCTCGTTGTCTGACGGACGTCCAATGTCATGTTGCTAGTTGGTCGCGATGCAGGAGTCGCCACAAGCGGCTGCGATGCTGGGGGTGGTATTGATGTTGATGTCAAGGGGAGCTGTGGCCCCGTTTCAGGTTCCTTGTCTGTAGTGTCGCCGTCGTCATCGTCATCACCATCGGGCTTGCTGGGACGTGTCCGCCGTCTAAATTGGGTTATTTTATGTCAGAAGCAACTAGGTGACATATGTAAGGGGGGTACGAACGGAACAGAGGGCATGATGATTTTACCAGGTCCGCAAGGTTTGACGAGCAGACTGTGGGGGGTGCACCTTTTTAACGGCACCCTTTTCCAGTTGGCTCTACTAGAAATCGACCGGGAGTTCGAGGGGAAGGTACTTGTAGTAGTAGTGGAAGATGAGTTAGAGAGCCCGGCAGCGTTGTTGTCGTCGCCCTCAAGGTTAACCGCCTCGCGCGCTGCCTTCAGTGTGTGGATGCGAACGCGGGGGTCGATAACAACCTTTTTCCCGAGTGAGGCATCCTTTGCTGAAGATGCACTGGAACGTTTCGTACGACGAGAAGAAGAGCTTGAAGACTGGCCAGCCATGATAGATGTAGGGTGGGGTGAAGTGAAGAGCTAAACAAGACGTCCAAATTGTTGAGCGATTTCTGGTGGACAGCGGAGTTTGTTGTCGAGGGACAATGGAGAGCGCGTTCGGAGTGCCCACTCACGACGCATTGTCGTTATATATAATTTGTTCAAGAAGTACAGCTTTGGCGCCTCAGATGGGAGCGCTATGGCCATCGAGTCATTACCCGTTGCGGCTACATGATGGCCACAAAATCACACGCAACCCTGAGACTAAAGCTTTGTCCCTGCGTCCATCTAATTAGTGGTCCAGCTGCGAACATCGTATTATCTGGTGGTTAACTGTATGCCTGCGAACAGAGTGGGTAGAGTCAGGAGGGTCCGTACTTGGACCTACTAGCTGACTCGCGTTCGAGGATACGACCAAACGTCGACGAACATCGAAGACGGTCGTAGTGATTCCAATTGGGCCCGCGCGGGTGCAGTTTAGCTTTCTGTACCTCAGTCTTCAGATAAGATAAGATGTGGGCATCTTGTGAGTCATGCAAGTATGGGTTACAAGTGGACAAGTGGCATGAATGTATGTCCGAAAGCACAGAAATGACGTGGTATGCCACATGCGGACGAAAAGCGAAACGAAAAACAGTTCAATTGTGTATGAATGGAGCGTCACCAAAGTCCCTAGAAAGAGATTGGAAAATCAAACCTGATCAGCAAAAGGCAGCCGACATAATGGGCAGGTTTTGCTTCGCACAAGCCACCGCCCAAGACACCTGTCATGAAATGCATGCCGACAAACCGATCCCAACCTCGCTACATTGTTGCCACGAAACTGCATCAAGCAGATTCCACATTTGTCAACAGGAGAGTCGAGTAGCATCAGTTTGAGCTTGACGCGCCCATCCTTCGTTTTACGCCGCCTTTCGACTTCAACATCTCCCAAAAGCGGTATGTTTATACCGCTGTCCATGCCATCGTCACTAGTGGACGAGAACGAGTGCGGTCTAGCCGCTGTGCGAACGGGAGTTGCAGGTCCCATGAAATCGGATAACATGAGAAGCGCCTTGAAACAGGATGAATAAATGGCCTTAGGCAACGAGGAGAAAGAGCAATCAAACGCTTACCTCATGGTCAGACCCATGATGCTGTTCATGCAAGCGAGAAATGAGGACATCTAGATCCGTGACTTCCAGGAACTGAGCAGGGGCAGATGACCGTGCAGCCGATGTAAGGGGGTTATGTGCGTCGCCCTGAGATGACAAGACCTCCAGATCAGGTTCGACCAACTCCATCGATGACGCACTACTAGTAGAAGGTGCTGCGGATAATTGGATTGGTTTTCCGTATCGTCCTACATCACTTTGCGGCGTGGAGGAGCCACTTGCAAACGATTCGCTGAGCGAAGTGTCGTTTAAATCAATCAACAAACCATCGGGACAAGTGTTCCCAAGGAATTGGAATTCTGTATGACCAGCATACGTTGAATCAATCAATGTGCGTGAAGGGCCAGGTGGACGAGGTAAAGGCCGTCCCGGATAATGACGTGCACTGGTAACATCGCTATCCTCGGATGGCCCCCGTGCTATCTGCAAAGGAGGTAACAATGGAGGGTCGGATGCGAAGAAGCTAGAAGCCTCAGGTGTAGTTGTTGCACCGCTGAGAGATTTTCGGGGCAGCGGAGGTGTCCGACTCGGGCTCCTGGTAATGTTGCTTGGAGAGGTCGACTCATGACGGGCCAGATTGTCCAGGAAAGTTGCGGGAACGACGTCTGCAGGTTGTGGGTGCGTATATTCGACGGGAGAAGATGGCAAAGGCGTCTCTAGTGCACGTTGGAGAATGGATGGCAGCGGCTCATCTTCGTCACCAGCTGCTCTCCAGCGATTAGCTCCAAGAGGAGAAGCACACGTGACCTGTGATTTACTCGATTTAGGTGTGGGTGACGCGTTTCTTTGTCGGCTGTGAACATTCGACACCATTGGCACCTGAGATACCGGTGCTGCAGGCGTCACAACGGAGTCGGAAACAGGAGGGACTGGCCGCACTGGTGGCAGAGGTGCAGGACGTCGAACTGCCATACCTACTCTTGGAACCGGGGGTGCCTTGCGGTCTCTCAATGACAATGGATGTGTCCCTGCATTGTTGGCAGCGTGATTGGATTCTGACTCAACTAGGGCGGATTGGGACATGTTAGAGGCCGACAATCCGCGATTCTGATCTTGAATCGGTGAGGTGGGTGTTGTAGGCTCCTCCACTGGATCAGGGGGTTCTGATCGCACAATTTCCCAAGTGTCCAAGGACTCGCTTCGTGCTCTCTCCCTACCCTTGAGGAAAGAAAATTTACGTGATGCAAAACTCTCGCTTCTGGGAGTAGTTGGTATGGCGGGGAACTTAAGAAACGATGATGTCGACATGGACATTTTGAGAGATGTTGTACTCAAGAAGGGGAATGACGAGAGAGAACCGTAAGGAGAATTATTTCGCGACGGGTGTGCGGAGAGCGCACGGTCTTGCGCAACCATAGGTTGGTAAGGAAAGAGTGTACGCAGCGGCGAAAGTGATAACTTTCGCTTCGCCTTTGCCTGTGGAGACTGAGTGACATCCCCGTTGTCATCTGAATCTGAATCCAAGATCGCTGGCCTGCGACTTTTCATTCGACCTCGCGGTGTACCTGGAGAGTGCGGTGACTCCGGTCCATAGCGCTCTTTTGCCCTTTGCCCAGATCCACTCTGGTCGTTCTCTATTTGAGCTTGAACCGAGTCAATTTCAATGATTTCGAGAGAATCATCGGTATCGATGTCAGAGTTCCTGCGCGAGGAACCAGGTGGTTCAGAAGTCTGCAGTAAGACAGAGGCGATGGAAGGTGATGGAGGCTGGCTTAGAAATCCGGGAGAACGAATCTGTTGCCTACTTGTAATCACAGGTCGTAGCGTGGTTACAGGGGTCGTAGAGTTTGGGCCCACCGACAATGGCGGTGTGGATATGGCTTCGAGAAAGGTAGGTGGCGGGTAATCGGGATATGCTTTTAAATGGTAGAGTTTATGTTATTACGCGTATCACAGAAATATGATTTGGGGGGACTCACCATCCTCATTACCGTCATTGTAGTGTCCCCGATCCTGACGCCCTGTTCTTCCCTGGCGGCGAGCGCCCCGGCTTGCCACCAGGTTACGCAAAGGTCTAGGTCCAGTATCGAACCTCATGTCCTCCTCCGATCTGGCATTCCTTTCCTGCTTTTGGCGGCTTTTCTTCGGTTTAGCCTGACGAACTTTGTCAGGAGGGGTCAGGGTCACTTGTCCATGATGAGTGACATCGCGCGTTAGGTACGGTGCAACATGAGCTGCGTCCGCAACTCTATGCGAAGGCATTTGGGAGAGAGAGACAGTCCAACATGCGGAACACAGGAGGCAATGGAGACATTTGTTTGGATCTGTTATGTTCCAAGTGTAGGTTGACAACCTCAGCAATTGAAATCTCAAATCCTTTATTTACGAAGCTGCTGAAGGATAGAGGGAAATGGCCGCAAAGGAGTTCACCCTCGATGAAGCGGTTGCGGCCTTCAGGCTGACGTACAGCCTTACTACGTCTGCGACCTGGAAGCACTTTTCAGAGACCAATGAACTTTGCACAAACGCCGTGTATTAGTAAAGCGGCAAGCCTCTCTGAGTCCGTGATCTTACTGGATCGTGCGTTGAGGACTAATGTTGTTATGCCATTAGCATCACCCCGATAACTACTGCAGACTTTGTTCGATCGAGGAAGGCGGCCCATAGGACGGCTATCGACTTCAGCCTGAACAAGTGTTTAACGGTAATCGTGAGGCTAGACATTTCGTTGGCGGTTTTTCTTATGAATTCAGGAAAACCTCAGAAAGGCTACCCTTCAGAAACTCAGTTGACCGAGTACGGCCGACCGAGGACACCCAAACGTTGGGATGATATTGCGAGGTGTCTTTCTTCTCAGGGGTCATTGTCAACGGTCGTGTTGGTCATGGCATCGGTGTTGTCCTGAAATCCCGTGCCAAGAATACTCCTGAAAAATCTAACATCGCTTTCATGCTTGTCGTTGAGGCCAAATTCAAGCGCAGCGTTGACCGTGTCACCGTGCTTACCTGAACTCATTGAAACTTTACTCAGGATGTTCAAGTTTCCATCAATCTCGGTTGCGACAACTACGAAGCGATGCCTCTGTCTATGGCCGATATCCAATACGACATTCTATTCACCTCATGCAATTGTCCGTGACGTTTCGGTTGAGCGAATGTTACATATATATATTCCGATATAGGATATTAGGGTGGCAAGAAAGATGGCCTTCGAAGGCTACAGTAGATAAGAACATGAAAAGAATGGAGTCGCGTTGTTCATATGTGCTGAATGAATGAAGACGTAGAACATGAGAAACAGAGGATAAGATGACATTAGAATAAATCAGTAAATCATGCCCCTTCCGCACTCGTATCCTGCCCAGGGACTGTGAGAAGGATGCGTGCGTTTGCAGGCGTCAACGGAGATGTCGGGACCGAAGAATCATCGATGTCCTGGGTGGTCCTATTCTTCTTCGCAGTTTGAATTGCATACTCCTCGTCCACCCAATTCGCCACGTTTTCCACGGCGTCCAAAGGGCGTGTTTTGTACAGCATGAGGTAACCTTGAAGGCTTGCCATAGAGAACTCGTACTCAGGAATAGCGCTGCCAAATCGATCTGCAAGTTCCTGGATCTGGTCTCTATCGGGCTTGAAGTCCTCCTTTGTTTCGACAAGCATTGAGGTATCGGAAGACAAACTGGCCAGAGCTGAGGAAATAGCGACAGAATCGAAGTCAGCACAAGGAATAGAGTCCCCGTTTTTTGCCCCAGGAAGATAGAAGTGAGTAAATAATTTCCGAGCCTGGTATTTACTGGCATTCTTGAACTCCAGGTGAACGTCCATCCGGCCAGGTCGAATGAGAGCGGAATCCAAGGCATGATACTTGTTCGTCGTTGCAATGATGATACGCCCTTCTTGAGCGCCAACCCCGTCAAGGGCGTTTAGCAGCCCGCTGAGAGTAACTCTAGAAAATAGTCATTCCAGTGAGAAAAAAAACTAATAAAGATCAAAGGCAAACCTGCTTCTGCGAGTCGAGGCTGGCATCATCTTTGTTTCAACGTCATCGTCGCTCTCTTCGCGATTGACACCACGAGTGAAAGCCGCGTCGATGTCCTCTATTGTAGCAATGCAGCGAGCTGGTAAAGCACATAGAAGTTCTCCAAGAAGAGTGTCATCCATCCCCGACATTGAAAGGGAAATGAGGTAAACATCAAGGTCAAAGATACCAGCTAACATACGGATTGTGGTCGTTTTGCCACATCCGGGTGGTCCATACTGCCCATGATGAGGCTACGCCAAGCCACTACTTGAAAATATGAACACGTACCATGAGATAACCCCGGCGGTAAGGGATGCTGCGGCGAAGATACCACTCTTTGCTTCTCAGAAACTCTCGAAAGTCCTTGATCATGCGATGCACAAGACCCGGTTCAGATATTAGCGAGTCCAGACTTGGCTTCGTACAGGTTGTTGCGAGCTTCCAACCATTGGAAACACTTCTTGAACAGCTTTAGAGCATGCTAGTGGCTTGTATGGAGGAAGAGGAAAACGCACGTGTCAGCTACGTGGATCGCTGTAGCCTGTGCCTGAGTAGCCAGGTGGGCTGTCTGAACGGAGCTAATGAACTCCCCAAGAATGTTCGGATCGCGTGTGAGTATGCTGGGGCCATAAGAACCGATAAAGAGCAGATGGATGCAGGGTACATACCAGACAGAAACTGTGAACTGCCTCCCTTCCCACATAGTTCTACAGATGCCTTATCAGTAACGTTTGAAGAGAAAAGGCAAATAAAACGCACGATTGTACTTGCGTACGGCTGACAGTCACAATATGTCCATTGAACGAAGTAAAAATTGTCCCTGCGAGAGGAGGCAGGTATGAAATCTTTCGCAAATTGTGATACTGTAAACTTGTCTGGGGACCGATTGCCTTTGGATCCACATCACACGTGGTCCTGACGTCGACGTTGCGTCTGCCTGCACCGTGTCATTGTAAGCAAGCGACAGGTCAAAGAATATGCGGTACATACTCCACGAGGTCTGTTGTTCCAACCAGGTCATCACCCAGTCTAAGACACGCAAGCAGTGTAAAAGCCATGGGGAATACAAGAAGATGACTGACGATAGCTGTAATCGCCATGCACAAAAGTTGCTCTGACTGAGATAATATCAAGGGCCTTGTCGCATAAGGCTTGAACGATGCCCACACGGCGAGAAAACTCTAGCAGCAGCCCAGCGATAATGAACTTGAGCCAGGATATATCAAGGGACGATGAGAGAATGCCCAGGAACGAGGAAAACAAGGCCAAAGGGTAAATGGAATTGGCAGTCGTGGTAGCTGGAGGGGTCGTTGGCAAGCAAGAGATTGTGGCGGAAGACATCATGATTTACTCAAGACGTAGGTCTGAGTGAGCCACTCGTGTATACACTGCGGAAGATATAGTATTCTGGAACTGCTATGTCCCCACGCCACTGTACAGAAATGGATAAGCATAACAATGCAAACACTCGGGAGTGTTCTGCATAACAAAGGCCACAAGGAATATACCAGAAAGGCGGTGCAGTCTTAGTGCGGATGTCAGAACAAGGACTCAGATGCTCACCAATGATAAGTCGTCACTTGCTAAGCCTAACTTGAAGCCATATGCTGATTTTGAGGGTCGCCTATGAACACATTGTAGAAAAAGGACCAGACTTTAGTAGCGGCGGCTGACTCGACGACGTGCACCCATGACCGGACTAAGCAGATGACCTGGCAAGGCCTATCAAAAGCGAACGCTAGCATCGAGATACACCGCGCTTTCAGGAAGCTGGGTCTGGATACTAGTAACTGAGTCAGTCCGACCTTGAAGAGCGTTAAGTTGCGTTGACAGGTTGTACATGTACATGCACGTCGTTCATTCGCCCTCTTGTCCTCTCAACATCTGCCTGGAAACAAAGGGCAGTTGACAATACAAGTTGATGACAAGTGACGACAAGTGACAGCATTTGTCATACTCAACTCAGATGAGTCTCCCGCTTCTTGCGGATCTTGATATGACTGGTATGATGATGCACCGCGATCAGATCAAGATCGCGTTTTTATGTCGAGAATGTCCTGCTTTCAAACTTCAAGTTGTCTTCAATCCGAGTTGGCTGTGGTTTTATGTGATCAACGGAACAATTGCAAATCTGCAACGGATCCGACCTCAGATCTGGTCCACTGCTGTAATCGGCCAAGGAAAGTCATTCTCGCCACCAATGATAAGAACCAAGCACAACGTCAATGCTCAGTGACTGGGATGCTGATGAATAGGAATGCATCGGACTCAGGCTGTAGAACAGTTCAGCATTTGATTGAATCCTAGAATGATGCATTCGTGAACCCGAGGACCAGAGCTCCGCACATGAAGAGCTGAATCGTTTGACATCTCGTCGGAGGTCTTGCATCTGGTATTGTAATGTGGCGAGGGCTCCCATATTAGGGTCTACAGGTGTCGAGATTGGAGCCTCTGATGTCTCCTGTTCTTTGCCCTGGGCTAAAAGCAGATGTTATGTTAGTCAAAGGCGTGATGCATTCAAAAGGTCCACTTTTCGATCCATTTTTAGCTTCTTTCTTTAAGTTCTTGCTATGGATTAGATGTATAGCATGCGCTCACTAAGCGCAAGTTGAGTATTCCAACGCGTTTCTCCAAAATATCCATCAATCATGATTCGGGTTGGACGTCAGCCACTTAGAAGATAGAAGACAGAGGGAGTTGAAAGGTTGAGAGATGTCCGATGCTGGGCAAGTGTTAAGGTTACTGGCAGAGCTAAAAGCATTGAGGAATTGTGGGTCACGGCTGAGCGCTGAGAACGCGAAGGTCTGCGATATTGAGTTTCGAGGCAGGCGATGGCAATTGTTCGGAACAAATTTGCCATCATAGTGGCGGACCGCGTTGAGGTTGGGATTGGGGCATCAGGATTCCGGGAAAAAATTGCCATAACCATGTAAGGTGGATGTAACACAAAGCAAACGTGTAACATGCCCAATTATGCCACGCCAGTTTACAACCCTCACACAAAGGTATACATAAGTAAGACCCGTTCCCCTGAGACAAATAAATTTTATGGGTGCCAAATCCTTGTCTTCATTACAGCAAATTACGGATGCTCCATCATGTGTTCTGTGCGGCATAACCGCAATTCAGCGATGCTATCTTGGAAGAAG
>QFEU01002816.1:0-13282 GCA_003316345.1 Tricholoma terreum
CCATGTTTCGGGATATATCTCAGTCATGCTGTATGCCAAATTGCATAAATCATTTATAGTAGATGAATGAACAGTATATGCTATGCTGTGGGGTATGCTGTTTGTTATGTATCCCGAATTGCATCACAATGTCTTCAAATCATAAAATCATAGATTACCAAACACTTGATGCCATGTTTCGGGATATATCTCAGTCATGCTGTATGCCAAATTGCATAAATCATTTATAGTAGACTAATGGAAAGTATATGCTATGCTGTGGGGTATGCTGTTTGTCCTGTGTTCCGAATTGCATCACAATGTCTTCAAAACATAGAATCATAGATTAATAAACACTCTATGCCATATTTCGGCATATATTTTGGTCATTCTTTATGCCCAATTGCAGTATATTAACTTTGAAATCATTTATAGTAGATTCATGGACAGTATATGCTATGCTGTGGGATATGCTGTTCACCCACTTCTTGTCCTTTTACCACCATGTGCACAGCCACATGGCCACCTCACTCCAGCCGCTGTTCGCAGTGCTGAGCTCATCTGAGGTCTGATCGTTGATCAGACTTCACTATTTTACTCTCCAGGCATCCCATGGGGTCCACCCCAGGCAGCTAGGAAATTCGTTGAATGGATCTTTCAGATCGCTCACTGTTATCCGTGCTGAGGGTGACCGGTATTCATCAAGTGTTTCACCTTGGTCTCAAAGATTCTGGGCTCTGGGGTGGGGCACCATCCATCTCCGGATGGGTAGGTTCGACAGTGAATCAACACTGCCGGCTCAGGTCGGAGGCATTGCCTTGGGGGTTGGGGGAGAACTTGGTTTGGGAGGAGCGGACAGTCTCTGGGAACTGGCGGTCTGCTGGCCACCAGGTTCTTCTATTGGTGTGTCCTCTGTACAGAGGCTCCTTCTACTGACTATCTCTGGAATACACTGTCGTTAAAAGGGGTCGGGTGATGGTACCCCCTAGTCCTGGTCGGCGTTTTGGACGACATCCCTGTCATTGTCTCCTCTCCACCTCCAATTCGCCACACACTAATGTCCGCCAGTCAGGTGGCTCCATATCTGGTGGTTACGGCGGCCTTCCATCAGGACCACCTTCCTACACACCTCCTGTTATAGGGGGGGGGGGGGTGTTCTCTGTCATCACGTGGTGCTCTGCTGCACCACATGTACTGCTCTTCAATCCCCTGGGAAACTCTGGGGGAGGTATCTCATATGTCTTGGGAGCTCTTCAGAGTTTCTTGGTGTGTCCATTGGGCTCAGGTAGAGTTCGAGGATCTGTGCTCTGACTCCCTCATATAGCGCGAGGCGGCAGGGCTACCTTCCCCCCTCCCTGTGAGCACTGTTATCACTGGGAGGGCTCTCAAGCATCGCTTCTTGACTTCTTACCACGACGTGCACAGCCACTTCCTCACCCAGCACTTCTCCTCAACGTCGTTAGCAGCGCTCTACACTTCTTGATCTTGCGTGATCTGGTCTATCCCAGGGCTCACCACCCTAATGTCAATCAATCCATCCTCGAGCAGAGCCTCAGGCCGATCGGGTGGCTCGATGGGGGGGGGGGCAACCCTCCTTTGTTGGGCTCAACCCTCCTCCACCTGTCACTCCGGGCAGCGACCCCATCGATTCGTTTGGCCCCACCAGGCCCAACACCTCTTCTCAGCAGGCCCCCGCAGTTGGTCCCACCAGGAACGTCCGCTCATCCCCATCCCCCTCACTGTACGCCATTGGTGTAGGTGGGGGAGAGACCCCTCGCGCCCCCAGGATGACCTCTGCGTTGTCCCAGGTGAATAGACCCCGGTCGAGGAGGGCCTCCGTGGCCTCCCCCACCCCTGTTCCTACCACCCCTCCCCCCACGTCGTGGGCAGGGGATGACATGGGCGGTGACGAGTCTGATGGTGCTATGGACAAGAACGGTTGGCTTAGCTATTCACTCGTTGTTTGCTGGGAGGGTCGATGATGTTCCCCCGAGCTCGTATGCTAGGCACACGGAGGATGTGGTGATGGATCCTGCGCCTCACTCTCTTGCTACACCACTCTCGTCTGGAGGTGGAGTCAGCATCTGTCCACCGTGATGGCTTCGCTGTCGTTACCACTCAGGTGGCCTTGGAGGAGGACCTGCAATTCTTCAAGGAAGCAGCGAGGGTCGCCTTCCCCACCTCCACCCGTGTCGATGCCACTTTACCATCGTCCACATTATATCTTAAGCTGGTGGACATCCCGTTCACTGTCAATGATGTCGCCATCACCCCTGACCAGGTGCTGGTGCAGATTGCAAAGGTGAGGTTCCAGGACCTCGTCGTCTTGCAGACCCCCCACCGTGTGGTGTGCGACTCTCCCAAGTCGGACACATGCACAGTATATCTCAACGTCGCTGACTCTGTCAGCGGCGCCAGGGCCAAGGCCCTTACTGGGCGGACGGTCCAATTCGGACAGTTCGTTTCCACGTTCAGGGCGGCCAGGGCTAACCCAGGCTCCCCCTTGTGTGCGCGGTGCTGGAGGTGGGGTCACCCCACTTCAGCCTGCAGAGCTCCCCAGATTAGGTGCCCCACCTGCCTAGGCCCCCACCGCAAAGAGCACCACCGCACTCTTTCCGGCTGCTGCAAGGGCAATGCCAATGCTACCCCCCCTGTACCCGCCACGCCCGAGGGCGCTGTGTGTCCCCACACTTTCCAATGCGTCAATTGTCGCAAGGAGCATGCGGCTGATGACCGCAAATGCAACTTCTGGCGGCATAGGTTCGACCAGGAGTGGATCAAGGCTCGATACGAAGAGGTGAGAGAGTGATCTTGGTCGCGCTCCCCTCATCACGCTAACCACCCCGCTGCAGCAGGCGGAGGCCAAACGTAAATGAGGGACAGGCTAGGGGCCTTCCCTGTGTTACGGATATTTAGTCAAAATGTAAACAGAAACTATGGTTACATGGACTCGTTACTTGCTAGCTTGTATGACAAATATGATCTACTCTTGATTCAGGAACCTCCTTGGAGGTCCATAAGAACCGCCCTGTCGTCCGCATCGCGCGACGGAGACGAAGTCATCAGGCACCCCATTAACCCCAACTGGGGCTCTCTTATTCGCCACTCGGGACTAGAGTCCCCTCCACGCGTTGCGGTGTACTTCAACGTGCGCATTGCTGCTCTGCACCCTGCCTATAGGTGGGACCTTGTTGATGACAGGGACATCCTCCTCTTCTCCTTGGGGATTGGGAGCAGTACCCAACTGTATGCCAACGTCTATTCAGACACGGACCATTCTGCTGTGAGGGTGCTCTATGAGCATTGCATGGTTCTGCCGCGTCTCCACATGATGTGTGCAGACTTCAACATCCGCCACGTCGACTGGGACCCAAAGGGTCCTGCCAACTGTGTGCACACTGACCACCTTGTCGCAGCTGCTGAGGCCTTCGAGCTGACCCTCTCCTTCCCTGTGCTGGAGGGGCCCACCCATTTCCCGTATAACCAGGCGTTGATCCCTGATGTTTGTCCCGGCAGAGACGTCTCTCTGTGTGGAACACGAGATCCTCGCGGAGGCTAGGGGGACGTCTGACCACGCCCCTCTGACCATCGCACTCCCAGGCCCGGACTCTGAGGTCCCAGTCACCTGCTGGGCCATCAAAGTGGGATCTGACGAGGAGGCTGCCTACTGAGGTGCCGTCCTTGACTCTCTCGAACCCTTGCTTGAGTGGCAGGGCCAGACACCAGGGGAGATAGACGTGGTAGTCCAAGCTATCGCGTCTGCCTTCTCTAGGGCATGGGATTCCCATGCCAAAGAAAAGTGCCAGGGCAAACACTCTAATGGGTGATTTACCCAGGCATGTGCAGACTCCCTCGCCGCCTTCCGGGACACGCGTCTCAAACAGGACTGGCGGGATTATCACCGCATCATGAGAGAGGCCAAGCAGGAGTTCTTCGAGAAACGTATTCACAAAGTGGCTACCACCAATCAGCGCACCTGGGATCTTATTGCCTGGGCGTGCAAACGTAACCTCCCGACGCACGAGGCCATCTCCTTTCGAGGGGTGCCGTGTAACAGTCTGGAGTCGCTTTGGGATGCTTTGGATAAGTCATACAACGCCGCCTCCGACAGGCAGGTTGACCTCTCATTCCTGGACCCAGTCCTTCCCCTGCCCCCGAGGCAGTGGTTCTCATTCTCGGAGCTTGAACTCCAGGAAGCACTTAAGGCCTGTGCCACGAACTCTGCTCCTGGCCCTGACCACGTCACATGGGCCCACCTTAAGTTCTGGTGCAACTCCCCCCGGGTTGTTGCACTCTTCACCCGCATAGCAGACGTGTGTGTTACGGCCGGCCACTGGCTGAGCCACTTCAAGAAGTCCCTGTCGGTCATCATCCCGAAACCAGGGAAGCCCAACTACTCCACCCCCAAGTCGTTCAGACCCATTGTGCTCTTGAACACCATGGGGAAGTTGGTCGAGAAGATGCTGGCACGCCGGCTTCAATTCGATGGAGTCGCACACGGTGCCTTCGAGCCTAATCAGTTTGGTGGCATCGCCCAGCGTTCCACGGAGGACGCAGGGGTTTACCTTACCCACCTGGTGCGTGCGGGGTGGGCTAAGGGCCTGCAGACGAGTGTTGTTGCGTTTGACATCACTCAGTCACATATAATAGTAACTCTGACCCATATACTATGGACCAGCCCATGATGTATTTTGCATGAGTATGCTGGGCCAGCCAATGTGGGCCCATGTCACGCTTCTTGATCTCTTACCACCATGTGCACAGCCACTTGGTGACCCCACCCCAGCTGCTGTTTGCAGCACTGGGCTCATCTAGAGTCTGATCGTCGATTAGCCTCTGTCAGTCTACTCTCTGATACTGCTATGGGGTGCGCCCCAGGTGGTTATGAGTTTTATCAGCCGGATCTTTCAGATCGCGCACGGTCATCCGTGGTGAGGGTAAATGGTGTTCGTCAGTTGTTTGGCCTGGGTCTCGAGGATCCTGGGCACTGCCTTGGAGAGTGGGGAAGACATGGCTTGGGCAGAGCGGATGGGTACAGGCTCTGGGGGCCTGCTGGCCAACAGGGCTCTTGTTTGGTAAGTCCTACTTGTAGGAGTCGCTACTGACTACTGAGCTGGCCTAGATGCTGGCGCTGTCGTCAACCGCCCGGACGCTACCCCCGCATTCGTCCACCTTCACCTCCTGACCCCACTCTGCTCCGCAGGGTCTGGGGCTTGGGGTTCCCCCTACTCCCATCTAGTACCAGCAGAACGGGCTTGTCTGCTCCCCTACGAAGCACCTGGAGATGCCACTAGGGCTAGGGCATGCCCTGCCCCGGGCCTATAGCTGGGATGCGCGTCCTTTCCCATGCTAAGTTGTTGACTCCTACCGTCATCTGCATAAGCACCCACTACCATTCTGCACACTATGAACAGGTACTACTCCGAGGATGCCCTTGCGGATGCTCTTGACGACCCTCTCTCCGGTGATGGAGAGCTGGACGACATCATCGCTGCCTTCAGCAGCGCTGGTATCTGGGACTGTGATGAGGACGGCGATCTCATCACACACCCATCCACGTGGGATCGCATGGGCGCTCCTGTGCCCTCTGCAGACCCACACTATCCTACAATCGACACCCTCGATTCTGCTGAGCTTCGCCTCACAGGGGAGCTCATGAGTCTGGACGGCCGCCTTGCTGAATGTCAGCAGGTGGCAGCCCAATCACACACGCATGAACTGCGTGATACGTTCATGGCGGGCCTCCACTCGAGGCCTGCCTCTCCACTGCCCGTCTCTCCCCTATACATGGACAGAGAGATGGTGCATGTACTACCACCACAGGAACCTCGCCGTGTTGCAGAGGAGGTTGCTGCAGTGGAACATATGCTCCGCACTGCTGCCATTTGGATGGCCAGTGTGGATGTATCTACTGTCTCCCTGGAGGTCCAGGACAGACTGGCCATGCTCGCGGGCTTGACATTTGTGTCTGCCCTCCGCTTCCCACATGCCCAACAGGTGTTGAGGGACTTTAGCGCCCCCCCTCCCGAGGAGGCTGGGGCACCATCTGGGACGGTCCCTCAACTTGAGACCAATCCCAACAGAGGGCCATCCTCCCAGCCCTTAATTCCGATCAACGCCAGCGGAAGAGACGCCGTCCGCGCTGTAACTAGCGCATGGACCCATGCACAACAACATTAGCCAGCTAGGTGGCTGTTCTTGGGGCTAGATGGGTGGCTCTGCGAGCCACCTGCCCTTTCCGTACATGTGGCCCACTACGGGGCTGCATCTGTTTCTCCGTTTATGGGGGGGCTAGTCCCCACCTGTTGCGGGGCAGGCTTCGGCCTGCTACTTCGGCTGTCCATGGGCTTCGGCTCCTAGCCACATTTTCGTCATGTGTGGCTGGGCCACACCGATGGTCCACTGTTTTGCCGGTGGTCAAACTTCATTGGGTGGATGGTGAAAGCAGTTAACCCTCCTTCTTCGGGGGGAGGGTTTACGGTGAATTGACACTACTTGGCGACTGCCCCGACTTTGGTTGGGTTAGCGGCTGGGGGGACTGTGCTAGCGCCGCTTGGTGGAATAATGGCATACATGCAATCTGTCATATTATTCTTTGTAGCATTGCCTGTGACTGAAGTAGAAATCCCAAGTTCATATGGGCATCCCATCGGGCTGTAGCGCTGCCCCGATGCCTAGACCGACTTTGGACCTTACTCAATCCGGATATTAATATTTACAGAGCAAAAACATTGAAATTATGTTTGTATGACAATCTGTGATATTATTCTTTGTAGCACTTCCTGTGACTGAAGTAGAGGTCCGAAGCGTTTATATGGACGTCCCGTCGGGCTGTAGGTCTGCCCCGACTTTGGGCCTCCCCCAGCCTGAGGATCCATATTTACAGAGCAACACATTGGAATTATGTTTATATGACAATATGTGATATTATCATTTTTGGGATTCCCTGTGACTGAAGTGATGGCCCCAAAGGTCGGATTGGACTTGCCATCCGGCTACATGTCTGCCACACTGCCTGCCCCCATGTGTGCACTGGTCCAACAATTAACTTCTGGCGCAACACCTGTGCTCTTGCCCGACACCTGGGCTCTTGCTCAACTCTTGTGCACTGGTCTGATGCCCATGCTCTCGCCCGACCCTTGTGCACTGGTCTGACGCCCATGCTCTCGCCCGACACCAGTGCTCTTGCCCAACACCAGTGCTCTTGCCCAACACTTGTGCTCTTGCCTGACACCATTGCCCTCACCCAACACTTGTGCTCTCGCCCGACACTTGTGCTCTCACCCGACACCTGTGCTCTCGCCCAACACCTGTGCTCTTGCCCAACACTTGTGCACTGGTCCGACACCCATGCTCTCGCCCAACACTTGTGCTCTCACCCGACACTTGTGCTCTCGCCCAACACCTGTGCTCTCACCCGGCACTTGTGTCCTCACCTGACACTTGTGCTCTTACCCGACACCTGTGCTCTTGCCCAACACTTGTGCACTGGTCCGACACCCATGCTCTCGCCCGACAACTGTGCTCTCACCCGACACTTGTGCACAGATCCGACCCCCATGCTCTCACCCACCCGTGCTGTCACCTGACACTTGTGCTCTTGCCCGGCACCCATGCTCTCGCCTGACACTTTTGCACTTGTCTGACACCTGTGCACTGGTCTGACACCCATGCTCTCACCCAACACTTGTGCACTGGTCCAATGCCCATTCTGTCACCTGATGCTTGTGCTCTTGCCTGACACCCATGCTCTTGCCTGACACCTGTGCTCTTGTCTGACACTTGTGCACTGGTCCGATGCCCATCCTCTCGCCCGACACCAGTGCTCTTGCCCGACACCCGTGCTCTTGGCCGACACCCATGCTCTCGCCTGACACCTGTGCTCTCACCTGACATTTGTGCACAGGGCTGATTGATGCCCATGCTCTCGCCTGACACCCGTGCTCTCACCTGACACTTTTGCACTTGTCTGACGCCTGTGCACTGGTCTGACACCCACACTCTCATCCGACACTTGTGCACTGGTCCGACGCCCATTCTCTCGCCCGACACTTGTGCTCTTGCCTGACACCCGTGCTCTTGGCCGACACCCGTGCTCTTGTCTGACACTTGTGCACTGGTCCGATGCCCATGCTCTTGCCCAACACCAGTGCTCTTGCCCAACACTTCTGCTCTTGCCCAGCACCCATGCTCTTGCCTGACACTTGTGCACAGGTCTGACCCCCATGCTCTCGCCCAACACCTATGCTCTCACCCGACACTTGTGCTCTCACCCGACACTTGTGCACTGGTCTGACACCCAGGCTCTTGCCCAACACCCGTGCTCTCGCCTGACACTTGTGCACTGGTCCGACAATTATTTTCTGGCCCGATGCCTGTCACCCAGCCCAACATGCTTTGGTCCGACAATTATTCTGGCCCAACCCACCCATCCACTCAAATAGCAGTAATTATCTGAGCATTGGCCCACTCATCCATGTTGTGTATATCTAGCTTCATGGGCCCACTTGGCTGGCCCATCATACTGGTGCAAAATACATCATTGGCTGGTCCATGGCACATGGGCCAAATCTGCTATAGGCCCTGACTCAGTTCTTCCCCTCGCTGAACCATGAGGTTCTGCTGGAGGTTATTTCTCAATTGGGGTTCCCGGCAGTGCTTGGGGACTTCTTTCGCTCTTACTTGGTGGGGTGCTGGACGACCTACAAGTGGAACGAATTCACATCCAAGCCATATGATGCAGACGTGGGGGTGGGTGGGGCAGGGCTCTGCTGTGTCCCCAGTCTTGTCAGCACTGTATCTGACGCTGATTACTAGGCTGCTCCAGGCCAGCGAGATCGGCCGGAAGGTCGGCCTCATGTCGTACGTTGATGATGGTACCATCATCGCACAATCCCCCAGGGTGGAGGCCAACCTTCCCCTGTTAAAGGTAGCCTATGGGTGGCTGTTCCACGCGTTTACTGCTCTCAGGCTCATCCTTGAACATGACAAGTCCGAAGGTTTTCACTTCTCGCGAACCCGCACATTTGTGGGCCCTGCAATTGATCTGGGTTATGCCCCCTTTATGGGAGTCACGCCCCTTCGCCCGAAGCCCATCTGGAGGTACCTGGGCTTCTTCTTTGACCGCAAGCTCCAGTTCAAGGAGCACGCTCGCTTCTACACGACCAAGGTGCTGACAACTGTACGTGCCATGGGCATGCTGGGGAACTCTCTGAGGGGCCTGACCCCCCCTCAGAAGCGCCTGCTTTACTGCACGTGTGTCGTCCCTGTGATGACATATGGGTTCCGTCTGTGGTTCTTCAAGGGTGCCCGGGTCAAGGGGCTTGTGAAGGCTATGTCTCAGGTCCAGACCACCGCCGCGAGGTGGGTGACTGGTACGTTTCGCACCACCCCTGGTGGGGGTGCTGAGTCTCTGGGGGGGTTGCTGCCCATGCGCCTCCTCCTTCGTTGACTAGCAGAGTGGAGCTCCCTGAGGGTCTCCCTGCTGGCCAGCTCCCACCCACTCAGGGCCATCCTGGGTGGGACCGGGCTTGGGGGGCTCCTGCCCAGCCCATGTGCTGGGGCTGTGCCCCTCGGGTGTTATCTCGCATGCACTGTTGCAGGGGCCTGCATCCGATGCGGCCGCTGCGTGCGAGGATCCTTCATGGGATGAGGTCGAGCCCTTTGGGGCAGAATCTCAGCCAGGTAACAGGGTGGTGGACTTGTTCGCCGCTCGCATTCACACGTGCTCTCCCCCCTCCAAGAAGGCAGAGGAGGTGCGCAAGTACGAGGTGGATCTGGACGCTGCGTGGGCTGCTGCCTGCGCAGACGAGTCGTGTCTGGTCATCGCTGCAGATGCAGCAGTCCCTGCCAGACCTACCCTGCAGGCGTCTGCGGCTGCTCTTGTTTACAGGAGCGGTGTGCAGGTGTCTCGCATTGTCACTGCTGCCAGGAGGCGTACCCCCCCGGAGGTGGAGCGCTTTGCCCTTCAGATTGGCATCTCTGCGGCCTTGGCCAAGGGGGGTCAGTCGCTGGTTGTATTCTCGGACTCCCTGCCTGCGATCGAGTCCCTGTTTGACCCTGTGGTCCGCTCGGGGCAGATTTTCTCCCTCGATGCGTGTCGTGCGGTCCGGCCCTGGCTTGCTGGGGATCCGGACCGCTCCATCACCTTCTGGTTTGTGCCCTCTCGACTGGAGTGGGGGGCCCAGAAGGCAGCTCATGACATTGCCATCAGTCTCCAGATTGCTGTGGGCGCGCGCCCGCGGATGTCCGGTGATTTCAAACGCCTCTGTGGGGGCATGACCAGTGATGCATCTGCACAAGCGGGAAAAGGTCATAGTCTTCGACCCCACCCCAGCCAACCATGGCCCACCCTTGTGAGTGGATGGCAGTAACGGACGTCCCTTGGGCCCTTTGAGGTCCAGGAAGTGCCTTCCTCGGTACCCTGGCTTCAAAAACTCAGAGTGCCAGCCCTTGGACGCCTCTATGTCTGCATCGGGGAGTATCGCCAACGTTTCAACATCGATGGACCTGTCCATTGTGAGTGTCAACATCGCCTGCTTCAAACGCAGGACCATTTGATTGGGTCGTGCCGCCTAGTAGTGCGCACAAGGGGCAAGTGGAAGCCAGGGACGGTCTCTGGCCTATGCTCCATGCTGGGGCTGAACCCACGCCTGTGTGCGTTTACCCCCCTCCCATGCCAGCTGTTTTTTTGTTTTTTTTGGTTCAACAATTTATAACGCGGTGCTCGATCGCAGTCCGCGGTAAACTAGTACAAACAAGAGTACAGCCTATGGGTATAAAGATGTGCAAGTTGGAGGGGAAACTGCCGTCCCGACGTCACCCTTGCGAGTGGGGGAGAAAGGGCACGCCGCGAAGCAGCGTGCCACAGTCGACGAAGAGAGGCGAGCGCTCACGCGCCTCCCCGAACCAGCCAACGCCCCGCTACAACCAGTCCCTGAGCCACGCCCCCATACGCCAACTCCACCTAGGCTCCCAGCCGCAAGGCCAGCGGAGTAAATCTCCACTTAGGCCGCCCTCCGGGGAGGACAGCGACCGTCCGCTTCATCGGCAACAAGAACGAGGCCCAAGGTCCAGTACGACCGTGGGCGAGCAGCCAGACGGGGGTCATACGCGCTGCGCGACACACCTATCCGGGATCCCACAGCTGGCGTGGGAGGGGGGCAAACGCACACAGGTGTGGGTTCAGCCCCAGCATAGAGCAGAGACCAGAGACCGTCCCTGGCTTCCACTTGCCCTTCGGGCGCACCACCAGGTGGCACGATCCAATCAAATGGTCCCGCGTTTGAAGCAGGCCATGTCGACACTCACAATGGATGGGTCCATCGATATTGAAGCGCTGGCGATACTCCCCTATGGGGGCATGACCAGTAATGCATCTGCATAGGCGAGAGAAGGTCGTAGTCTTCGACCCCGCCCCAGCCAACCACGGCCCGCCCTTGTGGGTGGACGGCAATAGCGGGCGTCCCTTGGGCCCCTTAAGGTCCAGGAAATGCCTTCCTCGGTACCCTGGTTTGAGAAACTCAGAGTGCCAGTCCTTGGACGCCTCTATGTCTGCAAGGCGCTTGAAATCACTAGACGTCCGCGGGCGCGCGCCTGCAGCAATCTGGAGACTGACAGCGATGTCATGAGCTGCCTTCTGGGCCCCCCACTCCAGTCGAGAGGGCACAAACCAGAAGGTGATGGAGCGGTCCGGATCCCCAGCAAGCCAGGGCCGGACCGCACGACACGCA
The DNA here is from genome assembly GCA_003316345.1 of Tricholoma terreum. Lineage (NCBI taxonomy): Eukaryota > Fungi > Basidiomycota > Agaricomycetes > Agaricales > Tricholomataceae > Tricholoma > Tricholoma terreum. The sequence continues at coordinate 11,712 of QFEU01002816.1, forward strand.
TCGAGGGAGAAAATCTGCCCCGAGTGGACCACAGGGTCAAACAGGGACTCGATCGCAGGCAACGAGTCTGAGAAGACAACCAGTGACTGACCCCCCTTGGCCAAGGCCGCAGAGATGCCGATCTGAAGGGCGAAGTGTTCCGCTTCCGGGGGGGTACGCCTCCCGGCAGCAGTGACGACGTGAGACACCTGCATCCCGCTCCTGTAAGCAAGAGCGGCCGCAGATGCCTGCAGGGTGGGTCTGGCAGGGACCGCTGCATCCGCAGCGATGACCAGACACGACTCGTCTGCGCAGGCAGCAGCCCACGCAGCGTTCAGATCAGCCTCGTACTTGCGCACCTCCTCCGCCTTCTTGGAAGGGGGAGAGCGCGTGTGAATCCGAGTGGCGAAGAGGTCCACCACCCTATTACCTGGCTGAGATTCTGCCCCAAAGGGCTCGACCTCATCCCGTGACAGGTCCTTGCAAGCAGCGGCCGCATCGGACGCAGGCCCCCGCAGCAGCGCATGCGAGATAACACCTGAGGGGCACAGCCCCAGCACATGGGCTGGGTGGGAGCCCCCCAATCCTGGTCCCAGGATGGCCCTGAGCAGGTGGGAGTTGGCCAGCAGGGAGACCCTCAGGGAACTCCGCTCCGCCAGTCGACGAAGGAGGAGGTGCATGGGCAGCAGCCCCCCCAGAGACTCAGCACCCCCGCCAGGGGTGGTGCGAAATGTACCAGTCACCCACCTCGCGGCGGTGGTCTGGACCTGAGACATGGCCTTCACAAGCCCCTTGACACGGGCACCCTTGAAGAACCACAGGCGAAATCCGTATGTCATCACAGGGACCACACACGTGCGGTAGAGCAGGCGCTTCTGAGGGGGGGTCAGACCCCTCAGTGAGTTCCCCAACATGCCCATGGCGCGCACCATCGTTAGCACCTTGGTCGTGTAGAAGCGGGCGTGCTCCTTGAACTGGAGCTTGCGGTCAAAGAAGAAACCCAGGTATCTCCAGATGGGCTTCGGGCGGAGGGGCGTGTCCCCTGTGAAGGGGGCATAACCCAGATCGATCGCAGGGCCCACGAACGTGTGGGCTCTCGAGAAGTGGAAACCTTCGGACTTGTCATGTTCAAGGACAAGCCCAAGAGCGGTGAACGCGTGGAACAACCACCCGTAAGCCACCTTCAGCAGGGGGAGGTTGGCCTCCACCCTGGGGGACTGGGCGATGATGGTGCCATCATCGACGTACGACATGAGGCCGACCTTGCGGCCGATCTCGCTGGCCTGGAACAGCCTAGTAATCAGCGTCAGATATAGCGCTGACAGAACCGGGGACACGGCAGAGCCCTGCCCCACACCCACATCCGCGCCATATGGCTCAGATGTGAACTCGTTCCACTTGTAGGTTGTCCGACGCCCCACCAAGTAAGAGCGAAAGAAGTCCCCAAGCACAGCTGGGAACCCCAATCGGGATATGACTTCCAGCAGAACCTCGTGGTTCAGCGATGGAAAGAACTGAGCGATGTCGAAAGCACAGCCACTTCCTCACCCAGCATCTCTCCTCATCGTCGTTAGCGGCGCTCTACACGTCTT
>QFEU01002818.1:0-14722 GCA_003316345.1 Tricholoma terreum
AAATGCCATGTTAGGGTAACCACCTCACCAATGTCTCCTAAGTATTGGCATGAATAAACTGGGAAGTGGCATCTAGGTGGGCGTTGGGAAATTTGACTCTGATGAACTGCATTAAGGAGTTGATGCTCGTGACATAGGCGATGTCCTTGGCAGCCGTCAAGCCAGCACCGCCAGTAATAATGCCGCCGAACCGTCCGAGGCCATCAGCGACGATGGTGCCGGAGTCCCCTTGGGCAGAGAAGGGACCGGACTTGTCGTCGAAGGGGGCGATAACCCACTCCATAGAGTAATTGTCAGTGCCATCGTCATAGTAATGACGGACACAGGAGCGGACCTCGTTCGCACGGCCAATGGTCAGGCCAGTGGTATTACCATGTTTAACCACCATAAGGCAGGGATCACCATTCTGGTCCAATGCAGGAGGGTGACGCATTTCCTGGTCCGGGATGGTGCCTTTGAGCCTCAGGAGGCGATCCTCCGGATACACAAAGGTGTAGGGGCTACGGATGTTGGGGTACATCATTTGTGTGAAAACGTGGGGCTGGATTCCTGTGCCAAGATCGACGACGTTACCCTCGAAGTTGGTGGCGTTGATCTTGGAGGGGTCGATATCGATGACGGCAAAGTCCTAGGTGCACTGCTCCGTGCCGAAACCGAGTTCGATGGGAGGGGAGTAGATGACGTGGCCCAACATGCGCTCGTCCGGGCTAGTCCAGCGCTTCAAGACGTCCTTGTAGAAGGTGTCGAGAACCTCCATCGCCCGCTTCGCCTCAGCCAACTCATCCTCAGTCTTTTTCCGCTCAATTTCCGCCGCATCGCCAGCCATGCCTACGGCCCTGGCGATACGCCTCTCCAGGTGCGGGATAATAAGTGCCTTCCCTCCGATCTCGACCTGGATGGACTCGAGGAACTTCTTGAATGCGGCGTCGCCGAGGAGGATGACATCACGACGAGGTGAGCTGGGTGACTTGTGTTCATATGTCTTGTTGTCGTTTCTACTCGGCTTAAAGATGACGTGACGAGCTGTGACGAGGAAGAGCCTCTTACTTCCTCCGCCTTCAGCGATAAAAAAGCCGCCCGTACACCCTCAGCCCAAGGTGTGGCCTTGCCAGAAATGGGGAGACCGAGGGTGTGTGTGAGAGGGTTTCGAATGTCTACGGTGGGATCGGAGGAGAAGGAGGAGGGTGCGAGGAGCTTAGGACCTTTCAAGAAGGTCGCGGAGGACTCACGTATCTCGATGTCGACGTCGATGATGCCGAACTGAATGAGAATATCCTGGCAACTGTGGGCCACTTTGGTGCCGTCGTCGACGGAGAGAGATTGGGGCTGCACACCAATCCAGAGGATGACGGGGCGGAATAACCCTTCGATGTAGCTGATGCGAACTACGTCGATGCTAGTCCAAGCCACCTCCTTCGAATTCAGGTGTTCAACGACTTGACGAGACAAGTTGTCCTCCCACACATCTTTGATCGGATGCCTGCCGACGGTCCCAAGCACCTTGTGCTTGTTGTACTCCTCCGCGCCGCTGGGCGCCTCCCATGGAGTGGTGCTGAAGCGGCCGACCAGGAGCGGGCTAGAGGGCAAGCCAGAGTAGTAGAACTGGGCCTCTTTGGACAGAGGGCTCCGATGTGAAGAAGCGCTCTCCGACGGAGAGAAATCTGTGGTGGAGGTGCTATCGACGCTGATGCTCGGGGATATGGTCATAGGAGGGGAGGCGGGAGTCTCGTGCTTCTTGGCCAAAGCGGCATTGATATAGCGAGGAAAGATTCGGCGATCCCTGGAAGAGAGAACAAACTATATATGATACGGTTTGGTTTACTTGTGATAATGCGGCTAGACGATAGGGTTAGGGTTAGACTGTGAGTCATGCTTGGTTCGAAGAGTGACGTAACGAGTACATGATCATGACTGTGGTCATCGTCATCGATGGCGACAACGACGTCGTCGAGTGTCCGATCCATTTTGGATCCATTTCTTCACCCAAATCCGCTCACCGGAATTCGAGGCCAATCACCAGTGGCAGTGACAGCCTGACCTGTATACCTCTTTTTTGACTAGATTCTATCCAGCAATCCAGCGAGTCAAAAAGATACTCATTGGCGGTGAGTTAGGTGCTGTCAAAAGTATCACGGCGAACTTGATGATGCTCAAGGTTTTCCGTGAAATCGACATTCGATTCAGACATGACTTGGGCGGGGGAGCGCTGATGGATGGTATACTATTCGTGACTCTCCGTCGTGTCATCTAAGTGTTTTCTTCTAGGGTATACCATGAATTGCATTCGATGCCTCTTGTCATACAACCCCATCTCAGTGCTATCTGCCAGTCACATCACTCACACCCCTACACCGTCAACGGCAGGTTTCGTTCCTAACGTTGATCGGGCGACCACTGCAACATTGTCCCTTCCGATCGATGTGGCAGCCGTGTTGAACTTTGATCTTGGACTCCCTCATTATTCGTTCCCCACATGCCGCGCCTTGGTGTCACTGTCGAGTGTGAAAGTGGTAGAGTAGAACTGTTCAACTTTGTTATGCCAGCTATATGCCACTCAATCCAAGTGCGCAAGCGTGATGGGACAACTAGAGTGGAGACAGTCTACAAGTTTGCAGATGCAGGTATGAATGCTAAAGGTGGACGACTTATCGATATTCATTGGAGGCATTTGTGGACCGCCTTAGAGGAAGATCTTCGCAGACGTGGGCTAAGATTCGGCGAATATGGAATAGATTGAATGAGAAGGTTCGATATACCTCTTTTTTTCAAGGTTGCTCCCTCGATCCTCCCTCAACCCTCCCCCAATCTAGACTGACCTTGGAAGTCGCCCTCGAGCATCATATATCCATAGTACAGCATGATCTTGTTCCCAAATAACGATTCGCTTCTAAGCCTGGGCTTTTTCAAACTTATTGCGAATGGAATTTTTGGACGTCAATCCCCTCAATTACTCTCGGTCCAACGTCCTGATGTTGTACTTGAACTTCTACCTCGATCTGTAAGGCTCGAAATTGGCTTACAAGCGACCCATGGATCGATACGGTGTTTTGTTTTGAATCCGCGGTGTTGACGGGTATTCCGCGTTACAGGCTTGTACGCACTAAATAGGCTGTTCGAATCTAGCTAGAGACTCGCGCGTGGTGCTCCATAAATAAAACGACCAAATCGATGGAGAGACGGGGAAAAGCTGGCGAGATTCACGTACGTTCGAGGATCATCGATCAAGCACAAACGATCGGCTTTATGTCCCTGGGAACCATACTGGCTACAGAGATACAAATGCCTACCGTTACTACTGTATTTGTCGGAAACATGTTTCACCGCAAGTTTCTTCCGGCTCTCCTTCAAAAGATGACTCCTGTAGGTTTGAAAGTCGTAGCGACTACTTGATATCAAAATTTCTCCCTTCGTTATCCCTAATATGTGAGCTCCTTCCATACGCTTCTGTGAATTTAGGACCCTGCCTACTACATAGATCGATTATTTAACTAATGCCATCCTGCACATTCCCAATCAATCATTCCCGCTACCTAATTTCAATCCTCCGGTTTTTTTTTTTACAGAAACAGAGCGGCGGAGCATGTCTGTCTCCTTACAACTTCGTCCCGATATTCACATGTACGCCCTTCACTTGCGTATACCTTGCATTATCAACGAATCGTCAATCAGTTGGTAGCGCTCTCATCACGAAGTGGACTCACGTATCAAGTGCGTATTGGCCGAGTTCACGTCCGATCCCAGACTGCTTGTACCCTCCAAAAGGAACAGAAACTTCGACTGAATTTGTGCAATTGATCTAAATTGATAAAAGTCAGACACCAGGGACACAGAGAAATTCATAGTAACTAACGCATGCCGATCCGGCCTCTAGCTGATGTGCAACCCTCAATGCCCGACTACCATTTTCAGAGAAGACGCTACAAGAGAGACCATATGTGGTATCATTTGCGGCATTGATGACCTCTATCAAGCAGAAGTATCAAGTCACAATATTGTCCCTGGGGGCACAAACTAAATCTCACCTTCTTCCGTTTTGAACTTGATGATAGTAGCCACCGGCCCGAAGATTTCTTCCTGCACAATCGTCATCTCGGGTTTACATTCCGTGAAAATGGTTGGATGGATGAAATATCCATTCTGGCCGATGCGCTCTCCCCCAAGATGAACCTTGGCGCCCTCCTTCTTTCCCACGTCAATGAATCCCATAACACGCTAAAATGTTGGCCAGGCTAATTAGTGAGAAGACAGATAGATGTCACAGATAGTAAACGAACGTCGAACTGAGTTTGCGAGACTTGAGGACCGTGGCGCGTCCCTTCCGCAAACGGATCACCAGCGGCGGCTCCAAAGGCTTTTGCAGCCTCGGTGAATTTAGCCAAGAACTCATCGTAGACCCCTTCCTGAATGAAAATGCGCGAGCCAGCGGAACACACTTGACCTGTGAATGCTCCTGTGAGTAAATATGATCCGGCGAGTTGTAGTAATAACTACCCATGTTGAAGCTGCGCGTTCAAGAGCTTTAGTATACCAAAAAGGAAACAACCAAAAAGATGCTCACTAGATTCCATTGACAGCCCATTTCACGGCTTGCTCAATATCTGCATCGTCGAAGATTATGTTCGGACTCTTGCCTCCCAACTCAAGCGTTATAACTTTGAGATTGCTCTCCGCAGAAGCCTTCAAAATCTTTCGTCCCGTGACGACACTTCCCGTGAACGCTACCTTTTCTATGAGCGGATGGTGGCTGATTGCCTCTCCTACAGTGTGTCCTGAAGATATGATGACGGTTAATCAGTAGCAACAATAATCAGATAGCGATTTGCAAAGATTACCATATCCATTGATGATGTTTACGACGCCGGGTGGGAAGCCAGCCTCGTTGAGCAAGCCCGCGAATCTAAGTGCAGTGAGGGGCGTGATCTCCGAGGGCTACAGAGGACGCGATGATACAATTGATGATCGTTTGTAGGGCCGTGCAACCCACCTTCAGGACTATGGTGTTTCCGGTCGCCAGAGCAGGTCCTACCTTCCAAGAAAGCAATGCCTTGGAGAATATGAGAATTACTTTCCATGACTCCCACTAGGCATAACTTAACCCACCAATGGGAAGTTCCATGGTATTATTTGTCCCTGATAAGCGATAGTGATTCAGGACCTTGCGATGCGACACGCGATGATGGATATGCGTACTACAACACCATAGGGTTCATGTCTGGTGTAGGCTAGCTTATTCTCCGTGGTCTATCAACAGAGTCAGTCGGTCGGATTAGGAAATCGTGAGGACACACCTCAATAGTCTGGCCATGAACTTTATCCGCCCAACCTGCATAGTATCTGAAAACGCCGATGGCACCCCCAATATCCGCGTGCCTCGCGACACCGAAGGCCTTGCCTAATGCACGTCCATCATTGTGCCACACACAGAGGAACAGTCGTGCCCACCGACGTCAAGAGCTTCCAACGCCGCAAATTCCTCCGCGTTCGCCTCGAGAAGGTCGGCAAGTTTATGTAACAGCTTTCCCCGCATGGAGCCCGGGCATTTCAGACCCCACGAAGTTTTATATGCCTACGAAACAGGATAAGGACGCAAACGTGGGAGCCAGGTGAGAACATGCCTTCTTTGCGGCTTCGACTGCAATGTCGACGTCCTTTGAAGATCCAGCAGCCACTGAAGTGACAATTTTTCCAGTCGCTTGTGTAGTCCATGTCTATAAATGACATTCTTGAACGTCGGAACTTGCGTACCTGGGTTTATGACACTGATAGAGATATGATCAGCCAACATCCGAGACATCTGTAGTGGAAGGTCTAATGGACTCACTCTATCGTGGCTCTTTCCACTGGGTCGACCCATTGGCCATTGATGAACAGCCTGATGTCAACGTGGTCAATATTCTGTACGGTGAGGAGATACCAGTATTTACCCAGTGTTTACCGTGGCGGTTCCTTTGAAAGCTGGAGTGTCAAATGTGTGAATAAAAGTATCAGTCATGCTTGAGGGTAGTAGGAGGTAGTTGTAGTAAGCATCACGATTACTTAAAGGCCACTATTCCGCAGTGGAGATACAGAGGACAGCAGACTTAGATCTAGATCTTGCAACGTTCGATGTCAAAAGCTTCCGAGTCGCGACTTATATGTTTGATGATTGATGATGATCGATGCAGTATGAGGCTTCAGCTGATAGGGCACGAGTGCTAATCACTGACTCAGACTCCGTTCAATTCGTTATACCATGTGACCAAGAGGGCGTGTGACTGGAAGGCTGGATTGGGGGCCCCTTCGGCCCTACATCAGCAAATTCAGGATTTCTTGCCATGGCCATATAGCTAGGTTGTAAGATATAAATAATGAGGAAAATGCAAAATAATTACAGTTGTAATTACAGCAGCATACACACCAATACATACCACAGTCACATTCTGAAAACCTCAAGAAATGGCACATATTACAACCAGGCAGCATATTTTTATCTGTTACAATGGCTTGTATTGCTCAAACAAATAATAATACCAGATCACTCATACTCTTTGCAACTGACATTCCTAGGCTGTTTCTCAATTCTTATTGTTACAATACTAATGACTCAGACTTAATGAATTCAATTTCTTATGTTTTCGGACTTATATGTTGTTTCAAATCTCAGTGCTCACTTAACTCACTTCACACTCACACATATATGTTTGGAAGTAGCCGAGGGTCATGAACAAGTTTTTGAATTTTGTTCAGCTCACAGGGTTTGCCCGTGTTAGCTTTTGATCATCTAGCTCGATTTTGTAATGTTGGTGTAATAGGGCATAATCTAGACATATAAGTACAAATAAGACAAAATGTTACCTTGGCAATCCACCAGAGTTGAATTCACAAAGAATTCTGAGAGTATGGGTACAACATTCTGAAATGCCAGTAAAATATTCCATATGTACCATATGAAGCACCTTCCTGCCAGTTATATTACAGCCTCATGCAGCCTTAATATATTCTAGTATAAAATGTCTCACACTGGATACACAACTACAAATTGTGGAATGGCATCACACACTTTCCTGGTTTTGCTGATGTAGACCACCCCACAGCACGAGAGAGAAAACCACCATTTATCGGCAAATTAGGACATTTCTATCGAATTCTTGCTGAATAGTTCACCATGAATTCCTCATGAAAGCGGGGATTCAATATTCAGCCTGAGGCTTGAGGGAAGGACATTCTATGACAAATGGTTTTCGTAAGGAAGGAGCAGCGAGGGTTTCATGGCACCCCGGGGCGGCCCAACTCAGCCTCAACTTACCTGTCAACTCAGCCCCAACTACCACTGCAACTTTATGAAATGTGACCAGAGTTGGTGCAAGAGTTGGGGTCAGAGGCATGAATGCCCCATAACTGCTCTCCTTTTTGAAAGGCAGATTTACCTGAACTAGGGGAGCTCAAAGTTGAGCTGCCATTTTGACAGTTTTTGACATTTCACACTGCAGCTTCCCATGGATCCATTGTAACAATTGAGTAAGTATTCATCACAAATAGTGATGTTCTGGCCTGGCTTGGCCTGAAAGCCAGGGCTTGGGCCCGGCTTATGAGGGCTAGGGCCTACCATACACTCAAGCCAGGCCATCAGGGAGAGCTTAGGCTTGGCCCATGGCTTAGGACGGCTTGGGCTGGGGCTCATTGCATAAAAAATGTCATTCTAATCAAGGTCTGGGATAATGTCATCATTGTCATCATTACTCTGCATATTGAGAACACCAGATTCTTCATCAATGCCCTCTATCAGCTGATCCCAGCCCTCCAAGTCCTCAGTCCCATTCAAATCATCCTTTGATGTGGTTTGTGCATCTAGCTGCGTCTCAGATGCGATGGAAGGGTCTTCTGCTTCACAAAAGAGGAGGTCATGTCGGTAGAAGCATTTCAGAAATTGAAGCGCTTTGACAACATCTCCTCCAAGCCTATTACGCTGTTTCAGCTGAGAAAGCACATTCACTTGATACTGATGTAGCCATGATTGCAAGGAAGTCGTGGGCAAGTGAAGCCCAGACAGGGTAATGTTCAGAATTGATCTGAATAACAAAGGTTGTCAAACAATTCCTGATGGAATAAGAACATAGCTTACCCCCCACCACTAAACAATTGTTAACTTTCCCAGCTAATCCATTAAATTCAGATAGCCACGGAAATCCTCCAGCCATGGATCCCCTGAGGGTGTTGCTGTTGATGAACCCACCACGTCATTGACATTCATCTCATCCTCATCATCAGATAGAACCCTCAAGAGCTTACCAAGCTTTTGTAAGGCACCAGTATAACTTGATCTCTGAGATGCATTGTTCAAGTCTCTGTACATCTCGAGATAACATGCTTTGTACTGGGAAAACAGGATGAACATATATTATTGTTAAATGAGCAACTGCATGGCCAAACTTACAATTGCCTCTGCTCAGTCCAACACTGTATCTGCTAAGTCTTTGCCCCATTGTTTACGAAGGTGCTTTTCCTTCTTCAATGGATCAAGCACTATTCATTCATTAGAGCTGTCACAATTGACAAGAGGGAACTTACACATTACGAATGTATATGCATCGGACTCAGCAGTACATAGGTAGTATTCATTGATCGTTTCAGTTCCTGCAATCAGGGCATCTCTAAAGTCAAAATGCTTGGTGTGCTCAACATGAGTTGACCATGCATGATGAAGGGCTTCAAGGGCAGGAATAATGAGGTGAAGTGAAGGGCCTTTGTCTGATGAGAATGCTTGTTGTGCATTATCAGCATGCTGTGGGGGGAATTGTGGGGGGAATTAAGGAATTAAGGAACATGTGAATGAATGAAACACCTACCATGAGAAGATCCAAGAAGGACTCCACTCTAGTCCATTCCTCATCTGACAGTTGAAGATCATTGAGTTTCTGCCACTTGCTGCAGTCTGTCTCTGCTGAGACCAATGCCACAACAAACTGGTCAACGATCTGGGGTGCTGTATCAGTCAAAGTAATATAATTTTGAGATGACAATGGCACCTTCTTCAGAGATGTGGCACATTCCAGCATTACATATGTGGAAGACCACTGAACAGGCATGTCCAGCAGAAGCTGTTTGGCATACTTGAGGCCAGACTTGGTTTGAAGGTCAAGGAAGACCTGTTTATGTTTGCTAGATGACTGCCCCTTTAATTACTAGTTAGCGATAACTCAAATATGAAATATGAGTGAGGACAATACCTTTACCATGATAGAGTGGACCAAGCCCACTTCATTGTGATCAATTTCACAATCAACAACAAGATCATTGTCAGGCTTCGCAGGGTCATAGTGCTTGGATTTTGTATGGGTTGTGATCAATGCTTGGGTTGCAAGGTTAACAATATGTGCAATACAGCTAGCAACAATAGTTGGCGATGATCTGTAGTAACAAATGGATGACCTACCAGATACACCACCTCTCATGATCATAAGCCATCCCGGTCACCTCCTTGATCAATTCCACGAAGCGTGCCATCATAGTGTCATTATTTGTTGCATTGTTGCAAGTCACCCACTCGATCTGAATGAATTAATATATATTGTTAACAAATAAGCATTACAAACTATTAACCTTGTGTGTGATGCCCAAGCAGGCAACAATTTTGTAGAGGGCCATACCTAAGCGATGCCCATTATGTGTACTATTCATCCAAACAAACCCAAATAGGGCTGTTTGTTTAATCCACTGGCCAGGTGCTGTTTCATCAATCCAGGAACCAGTAACAGCAAAGTAACCGTCAGCATTGCTTGCTTGCCATGTGTCGCAAGATAAACTGATTAGCCCCTTAACATGGTTACTCTAGGGAATGGTATATAAAACACCATAAAGAATTCAGTATTGGAGATACTTACATTTAGGCGGTTGCAAAGCGCTGTCAGCTGTGCTTTGAACGTATCAATGATTTCCTGTCATGTTTGCTTATGACCAGGAATCTTGACACCATCTGTTGCATGTGCAGCAATGTTGATCATGTTCTGGAATGCTGGATGCTCAAGGGTGTGAATTGGCTATGCGGGTTATGCAGGTGTTGAGTAAGGTCCTAAGAACGAGGATCAGTTAAATGCACCTGGTCAGTTGAGACCAACCATTCAATGGCAGCTTGATGAAAGACTATATCAGTATAAGGGACAATGCATTCTTTGACTGGGCATTCGTGTAAGTGTGGATTGAGGGTTTACTGAACATCATGGTCGGTCTCAGCTTTGGCTTGAGCTTTGCGACGTTTTGTATCATGTGATAGCATTGATATAAATCCATTCACGGATGCCCATGAAAGGTAATTGGCCTAAAAACAGCTTGTCGGGGGTATTGGTAATGAAAAACAAACATATGTACCTTATGAGTTGCCTCAATATGGCGCCAACAGGTAGTTGCTTCAGCAACAATGAAAACTTCTTTCTTTTGTTGTTTTCTAACAAGAGATAATGTAAAGATATTAAAGCATGGACATAAATCAGACTCATGAGCATATACAGCACTTGCAAACCATTTTACCACTTGGTTGCTTCAACGGCAGGGAGAAAAAGTGTTCCACATCATGAGTTTGTTGTTCCCGTGGAATGCAACTTGAGGGATTGGCAGATTGGACCTCGACGTTGTTGTCACTGGCAGTGTTAGCTGGACACGTTGGCTTAGACTGGCGAGTGGGAGGAAGCTGACCAGGAGTCATGGAAGGTTCTGTGGAAGATGTTTTGTATTGAATCTTAGTATAACAAAATTTGTAGGGGGATAATGAGCATACACACCTGGATCTTCCATCCCAGTATCACTTCTCTTCTCAGTCTGTTGACTTCTCACCTGAAAATCACTGTCTTCTTTAATGACCTCGATGGAAACACTTTTTTGAATGCCTATTCAATGTTGGTAGCTAAGAGCTGATAACAACAACACAGTGTGACTCATGCTTGGGGTCAGTAGAATCCGCACTATCAAGGGATGCCTGAGTCAATGAGTGCTTTGGTGCCATTGGAGTATGGTCTGGCACTCAAGTTGAGCCATTTCCCTGTCGATTCTTGGTGGTGTTGTCCTCAAGTTGTCTGGCAAGGGCAAAGGCATCATGATGGGATGCAATCTCTTTGTCTCCATTGTTCAATGGATTGATAACATGTGCAGATGGAATTGCTTGGCATCTAGGTCATGTGCTAACGCCATCTGACATTGTGCCTGTGGATCTTTCCATAAGGGGCAAGGTGGTTCATTCTCAAACAATCTATTTGGTAAAACTTGTGGCTGAATCAACTGTATAGTTGTACAGGATGGGGAACTTTCCATGCATTGGCTCAGATCGGCACACATTTTTTTCATGGCAAGCCATGGCCTGAGCCACTGGCTTGGGATTTCCTACAGTACAAGCCAAGCTTTCAGCCCTAAATGAGCCAACTCCATGGCCTGGCTTGGCCTGGCTCAAGAGGGCTCAGCTTTGGTGGCTTGATGGCTTTGAGCCAGGCCGGAACATCACTAATCACAAATTTGTCACGACTACCAGAAACAAATACTTGCTCAACTCTGAGGGTCCTCGCTGTGCATGACAGCATTGGGGACTTATTGAGGCAATGTTGAGGCTTTTGGCACAGGTTGAAATATAATATTATGACTGTATAATGTGATAAATAATAAAAATAACAAGAAAGTCATGAAGTTTATAGCAGAAAGCTTGCTCAAAGCTTGCTTGTCATTGTCCACAACAATGACAACAACAAATTTGATATCATCTGACATCACCTGAAGCTAGTGCTTTGAGGTCTTCCAATATTTGTGTGTCAATACTCAGTTTTGATGATATCTCACTCAATTCTTGGATGATTTGCCCAATATTTGGTGCATTCCAAAGGCAATTGGTAGGAGAATATGCAGCAGTGTCAGTTCAGTCACAAACTGGCCATAACCAGTCCTATGTAACTGGTTTTTTGCTGTTTTTCAATCTTAAATATTGTATGACCAGGACCAGTGGTCCTACATGACTGGTCCAAATTGTGGTCCAGTCCGGTCTGGTTCCTGGTCCTATGGACTGGACCTCAAAGCACTATCTGAAGCATTGAGCACCAGTGGCAGACCATTCGGTATATGCTGAAGTGATGTTGACAAATATCATGCTCCTGGTTTGGATGTCACCACAGAGACCTGTAAGAAGCTGCAGCTGCAAAATGTCAAAAACTGTCAAAACAGCAGCTCAACTTTGAGCTCCCCTACTGTTTTCCTGTCTACTTTCCTTTTCAAGTAATAATGATATGTGTCACAACACATGTCAACATGACTAAGTGTGGTTAATCACCTCAATTTACAGGACTGAATGGCTCAAGTATAAATTGATCAGTAAATTCAGCACATTCCAATCTCTGACTGAACCCCTTGTTGGGTGGGACATGACACTGGCAGTGCATGGCCACATGTAGATGGTGCAGTAGACACCTTGGAACTGGTGCATCTTGTCTTTCCTATGATGCCTGCTGGTTGTACTTGTACTCAGGCATCCAAGACATATTTATTTATATAGTTTACATAGTAAGCCTGGCAATAAGACTGTTCAGTACATGTCTTCTAAGTGCTAATATAATAAAAAATGTTGTCAAGGGACTGCAGTGTATGGTGTGGGCTGTTAAGTCACTGCTACTTTTGTGTAGCTGAAATAGCCTGCCCAAAAATGGATGAAATTTTTATTTACTTAACAAAAAGCATCCTTTTGATGAGAGGAAAAAAAATGTTCAAGGGATTTCCAAAATGATAAAAACTGGGCAAGTTATTAATTTTCATATCAGCAGAATTTGGCGGGTCTGGCCTAAAAAGGAAATTATGGGTCCTATGGTTGTAATCAACGTGTTGAATTGACGAGCGAGCATCTCTGGGATGCACCTATGAGATGTGTAGATCTGTGAGCTGAATGCTTTCACTTGAAACTGGGCATCCTTTGCACCTATCCCAGATCTGTCTGTAAGCTTCCATCCACCTGATCATTCGATGTTCCCATAGCTGAATTGTCTTGAGTTCAACTGATTCAAGGGCCTTTGGGCACCTTTTGTGCTCTTTTTCTCTATCAATAGACCAATATACATCAATTTATGGGGCTAGCTGCCACTTTGATTAGGGTTAGGATTGAAAAAAAATTTGCTGCCCAATTTGGTGGCTCCTATGCTGCTGCACAAAAGTAGCAGTGACTTAATGGCCCGCACCATAGAAACTGCTGCATGTAAGATCTCAAGTGTGCAAAAGGATTTTTTGCACTTCTGGGGCTCCTAAGGATATAAACCATATAGCAAATTAGCTGGCATCAACCCTTTGATTGATGATTGATGAGCTCTGACAAGTATACCATCAGACTATAAATTGGGCTGGCTTATGGTAAATTATTGGTTGTTAAGTACTTAAGCCACCAAAACTGCTATTTAACACACTTAAAGAGCTGAGCCACCCCAAACACATACTTTTTTGCACTACCAGTACAACAGGTAGGAAGTTGACAGAAAGTAGATAGGGCTTTATCTGATTGCTGAAGTCATTTCACCCAATGTGGTAAAACTAAAATTACCCCACTCTTTCAAAATTGATATATCCATTAATGTGTTCTGAATTCAGCCTTATAAACCACCCACCATTTCTGGCCAACAAATAACTGTGCAACCATCTATTGAAGTAGAAGAGAAGCCTGAATATCTAGCAGAAGAAATATTAGATTTTTACTTACACCACAACAAACTGGGATTCTTAGTAAAGTGGAAGGAATATATGGAGAAAAATAATTCTTGGGAGCCAGAGGAGAATGCTACCAATGTCCATTTGGCCATTGTCCAATTTTACCAGAAATATCCAGAAGCACCTTGTCAAATTGCAAGAATGCAGTTTGAAAGCTTAAAATTCTGGCCTTATGAAAACTTGATGGACACATACAATACAATCCTATCTTGCCTAGAAGTTGAGTCCTAAAGAGGAGTAATATTACAAAATGCATAAAAAGAACCCTTATATTTTATTTTATTTTAAAGCATGTAGTTACAGGGCACAGAGGGACAAAAAGGCAAATGCATAAACATTTGATGAGCAATGTCATAATCTGATCATGTGTGCATTATCCCATTGTTATCTTCTCTCAAATAGTGTACAATAGATGTAACATAGTATATAAACTCAATATGACTCTAAGAGACACTCCAGTGTTCTTTTAGGATTACCACTGTCATTTGGTGTAACAACTGCCTTTGTCAACCAATCTTTAACTTCTCATCAATCTCCAATCTTGTGCATCAACATGCATCATCCCTCACATCTTATAGAGCTCGCCCATTGTCTCTGTCTTAGAGGATAGCTGGTGTTGCCCTAACAGCAGATACATTGGAAGATTTTCTGATTTACTTCTCTCCCCATTTCACTCAACTCTTCCTCCTCTTCTGGTACTTCTTCCAGTTGTTACTGAATACTTCTGCATACTCTCCTTGTCCTTCTTCTGTTTCCTCCACTTTTGTCTGCTCGGATAAACCCATTGCATTCCTATAGGCAGCAGGTCATCTCCACATTTCTGCTCTTCCAGTTCCACATATATAAGCGATCAATACCCGAATGACACGGGTGTGCGGATGACAAAAGCCCCCATGCCACACGGGCCAGCGGACTCAGCCAAAGGGGAAAATGGACCCGTTAGACATGGGTCCACCGGATGCAAAACTTGCCCTGTACTATATAGGTGGGCTGAAGGGCAGGGATCCCGAGCCCGACTCCAGGTGAT